>JALHCA010000048.1:0-40746 GCA_024340505.1 Tolypocladium nubicola
TCCGGCAATCCATCAATCTGTCTTCCGGCTCAGCCTCCCGATACGGCTCGCGCCCCGCCGCTACGGGACACGGCGCGGTTCCGCGCCCTCGGTGAGGCCGTGTCCGGCTGCGTCTCAGTAGTCTCCCTTGGCAGCTTGTCTGGCCGTATCCGTATGCGGTATGCACCTACGTTGGTAGGGCGGCTAGGGCTCTTCTCGGCCCTCTCCTCTGGGGCAGGTCGTCACCGAGCCGGTTCTCGCTGCCCGAGGGCCAGTGCTGTCCGCATCAACCACCCCGCGATCGTCGCCATCCGTACGGTACCAAACAACTGCGTTATTATGAAATAATCGATGCCAATAGAAGACTGCTGCCGTAGGCGTAAGCAAGCTGAAAGTGCGTGCATCATGACCTGTAAGCGCTCATATTAGACAACCCAAGAGGATATCATCGTCGCCTTAGCCGTCCTCATTACCTACGTGAAATCCTTTTTATCCGTCTCGTCGTCCTCTCAAACGGTGGAAAAGGCACGGCTTCGCTTAACAGCATCATATCAAAGCCACACCTACACACTATGTACCACGGGCGCACCGCACGCTTTACCGTCTTTTCTTCTCCTTCTCCTGGCATTCTCCCCTTCGTACGGAGTAGTTTACATAATTCAAGTACATTGATCCATTACACCCGGAACTCAGCTTCAACGCCGCCGCCCTTCCCCATCCCCCCCGACTCTGCATTGCGCTGCAGGCCTGCAAAATTTCCTCAGATCTGCGTCGGGATCAAGCCGACACCACGCGGCTCCGCAGACCCTTCCACCACGGCCGGTTTTTCATCTCGGCAAGCCCTGTTCCTCGTCTTCAATCATTAGCCTCCCTGCTCACCCCCCCAAGCCAGCTGCCATCTCTCCTCCCCGCCTCCTTCGGAGCAACTCAGTTACTCAAAGTTGTCCGATCGATCCACCCAAATGTCCTCGAGCTCCGCAAAGCTGTGGAAATGCACGGGTCGGTGGTGGTCGTTGTAGAAAGGCAGCGGTGTGTCGAGCTTGACGTGGACCGGCTTCTTCTCCATGCCCGCAAACGCGCTTCCCATGAAGCTGTAGTTCCACTTGCCATCGTCCGGCACCAGGAAGAAGCCCTTGAACCTCGGGCTGAGCAGCAGCTTGCGCTTCTCTCCCATCGTCGACACAAACCCTTGGGGCTCGTCGCTCTGCGTATCCTTGTTCTCCGCTCCCCACTTGTACCCTTGAGGGGTGAGGCTCCACGCCGACAAGGAGACGCTACCAGGCATAAACGACACCGACACCGTCGCCGTGTTCGTCTTGTCCCACTCTGGGTGGGCATCCAGCAGACGAGCATGCTCCGTCACATCGGCAGGGGTCATGTACGGCCGTTCGTTGCCCGAGATGGTGTGGATGACTCCCAGCGGCTCCATGTCCTCCAGGTACTCGCTCTGCGGCAGCTGCTGCGGCAGCTGCACATTGCGCAGGCCGCCGATCTGCGGGATCATGACGATGCACTTGATCTCCTTGACCTGGTCATTGTCGGCGGGCGAGGAGCCGTAAAGATAGCCCGCAATCTGGACCCTCAGGTCCGCGATGGTGATGAACCTCTTGATGATGTTGTTGGGCATGACGTACGTCACATCGTCCGCGTCATTGTCGACAGACGAGATGTACATGTTCTTTGTCCTGGTTCGCAGGTTCGACGTCGCGAGGGCTCTCGTGCGCCATTCAGTCTTGGACGCAAACGTCTGCTGCTCAAACTGCGACGTCGTCGTGACGATGATGTCCTCGCCGTGCACGTTCTGCGTCTTCGTCGTCACGGCAGTCAGTTGCTGCTGTTCCTGTTGTTGCTTCTCAATCTCCGCAGCCTGCTGTCTCTGCATGGATGGCGCAGAGATCTCCATGCCGAGGATGATGTCGCGGACTTCGCTGCTCGTCAAACTCGACACGTTCACGCTGTTCTTCTTGCCGTAATCGTTCAGGATGAGATCGCGAAGCTGCGTCTCAACCTTGATCCAGTCTTCGTCCGACAGTGATGGCCAGATGTGATGATCCAACGTGATTACCGTCTTGTCGGGTCGCAATATCAGCTTCGTCTTGTCGGGATTGACGTGCAACGCACGCAGGATGAGGATCAGACGAGAAAAGGCCGTGTACGAGGAGACGCTCTTGAGCCACTCGTCGTACAGGTTGAACAGCACCATCTGGGGCTCGGTCGCGCGCAAGATCATGTCTCCCAGCTTCTCAACCTTCATCGCAGCCTGGAAGGGAAGCTGCAGCTCTGACGCCCGAATGGAGATGTTGGGGAAGTCAACGAGCTGCACTTCGAGGGGATCAAGCAAACCCTTCCGCGTAACAATCAGCTGCTTGGGCTGCTCCTCCACTGGCAGCGACCGAATCAAGGCTGCCACTTCTTCGGCCGTCTTCCACTTCGCGAGCTGTCCGAGACGCTTCTGTCCAGCCCAGACACTCGTGTGGATGATCTTCAAGAACAGCTGTCCTGTCCGTGGGTTGAAGATGAAGATGGCACCATTGATGGGCTTTGTCGTCAGGTTGCCTTCAAACGTCTTGTGGATGGTGACGCGGTAGACGTTTGTGTCATCAATGAAGAGCTGGGTCTGGTTGCTGAAAAGTTCCGAGTAGTTTTGCGAGTTGAGGAACTCCTGGTTGCTCTCGGATGCGTATAGTTGCAGGCCCTTGCGAATACGCTCACGCAGGACATAGAGCGCGGGATTTGCCTTCATAATCTTGGCCATGGCTTGCTGGATCAGAACCTTCAGTCCGGGAAAGTACATGCCAAACGCAGCGTACAGGTTGTACGCAAGGTCGATACCAATCATGAGACCTGTAGCGGAGGGGTAGATACTGGCGCTATCGGTCGTGTAGTCCAGGTATTTGGCGCGAGTATAACGCTCAATATCGTGAGAGTCGTAGTCGCCATATCGGAGTTGCACGTCGATCCAGAACTTGTTGGTTGTCGTGGGCTCAATCACATCCTTGGTGTCGTGCAGCTGCGATGGCCGTGTGACATTCCACTTGTGACTCGCGAAAAGCAGGATATCGGCACAGGAGCTGTTCATCTTGTACGACTTTCGCGGATGGATGGTTTCCTTCTGGACGGTCTCAATGCCGAGAGACTCCAGTTCCTGATCAAACACCTGGCAAAGATCCATGACCACCGACTCGTGGATCTTTTGCCACAAATGGGCTCGGAAGATCTGGATGAGGGAAATCTTCAGGGTGGGAATCTTGCCGTGCAAGAAGATGCCAGTAAGATCCAGCTGCACCTGGAAACCAACGTAGACGTTGGCTCGGTTGATGGTCGGCGACCACCAGAGGGTGAAGCGACGGTTGGGGATCTGATTGAGACCGGATCGCTGGGCGTTGGTCAACTTCTTGAACTTCATAGACTCTTCAAAACCGGAGGCCTTCTCCCAGAAGAGGCCCTCCCAGGAGGGGAACCCAGTAGCCTTGAAGAGCGTGTGCTCAAGAATAGTCTCTACACCACCGAGTGCCTGGATGACATCGGTTCGGTAGGCGTTCAAGTTCCACAGCTTGCCGTCGTGTCGCTGGCTGGTCCACCAGAATGGGTTGCTCTTCATGAGCTGGTAGATCTTGAACTCTGCCCGAGCCCGAAAGCCCTTGTCGAAGCTCAGTGTGCTCCGGTCCTTCTGGAACAGGGTGTTGATTCTGGGCAAACCACGGTCCCAGCTGTCCTCAAGATCCTCCAGAGTGAGACGACGGTTCTGCTGGTTCGCTTCCTGGCGCTTCTGCGAGTACTCTGTCCACACTCGCTGGGAGTCGATGAACTCGGCCTCCCACGGGATGATGTACCGGAAAATGTTGGGGATCAGAGTCTCCTCGTCATGCGTCATGCCCGCTCGGTAGTGTGTGACACCGGTGTCGGTCTGCTTGGACCACCGCTTGTCACTCGCGGGGATCAAGATGTGAGAGCCAGAGATCATGCCCAAGCCACCCAGTTCCTTCGGGGTGTAGAAGACCGCTGGTGGGAAACGAGAGGGCATCTTGGAGTTCAGTCCAATCTTGACTCTGGTTTGAATCTTGGTCTCACACTTGACAATGGTGTCCAGCAGGTCGATTGTAGAAACCGCAGCTTCGCGATAGTATGTGAACAGCGCGATCAAGGCGGTATTCCACTTGTTAGCGATCTTGGTGAACGTGGTCGAGCCAGAAGACATGAGAATCTGCCGAATGCGGTTGTTGAACTTCTGAATATCCCCTTCCGTGACTTGCAAGAAGGCGTAGGCGGTCCTCTCCTTTGTCGTGTTGTCCACCAGGGACCACACGCTGTCCTTTACAGGGAACTCCTCGTTCTTATTCCTGATCTTGGGGAGAATCCGAACTTCGAAGCCGCACATCGAAAACAGCAAGTTGGGGTTGTCGCGGCTGTAGACGCTGACGAAACTGTCATCCCACTCTATGGTGGTGACAGACCGCGGCAGGCGGTTCTTCAGGTCCCAGAAGACGGCACGGCCCAGGTTCACGTCATGTCGCATCAAGCGCATGCGGGAATCCCTCGGCCAGCACTTCTTGCTCTTGTACCCAATGACGTTCTCGAAGTTGGGGTCGGGCTGCTCCGTGAGGAAGCGCTGAATGAGATCTCTAGACTCCTCAGCTGTGAATCGCAGAAAGACCCAGATCTTGTCGATGTAGCGGCTGTACAGGCGAATCGGATGTCTGGTCTCCGTCTCCTGATCGCGGAACTGCAGGAAGTCGTTGGGGCCTTGCGGCGGCCCGGCGATTTCGCTTGCTCGCTGCGGGCCCAGAAGCAGCAGATCCAGGACAAGGCCGTAGTACTGGAACACAAAGGCCGAGAATTGAAGGCCACGAATCATGCCGTAACTATTGACGTGGTTCATGTCCTTGTATGTCAGCTGAACGTTGTTCTTGGCGGTGATGTAATCGGCCAAGTTGTGGTCCATGATCAGTCTCAGGAGAGAATTCAGCAGTGTCAATTCCATCTTCTCGTAGACCTTGGATAGCTCCGTCTCGATCATGACGTTGCATTCGCCGTTCTCTGACTCCCACACCTGGCTCAGGTTGTTGATGCCTTGAGCCCACTTGTACACCAGTAACGGCGGGACCTCTGAGTCAGACGGCTTGATCCACGCAGGGAACAGGTGCCTCTGATCGGCTTGGTACCAGAGGTATTGGTCCAAGTACGCATCGCTGATCTTCTCGATTGGCTCAATGTCGTACACGGGATTGATGGTGCTGTAGTTGTCGTTCATGTCAATGTTGACTTCCTTGAACGCCCGCTGAGTGAGCAGGAACCGCTTGATCCGCTCCAGGGTGGTGCCTGGGCTATCATAGGCTTGCTCGATCAGGGCGAGCTCTTCACGCTGGCTCTGATTGAGGCGACCCTTGACCGAGTATGCTTCTCTCAACCGCTCGAGAGCCAGGATCAAAATCTTGGTGTCGTGCTTGTACGACACACTGGGGAACGGGATGGGTGAAAACTTCCGAGACTCCAGCCAGTGGACAGTAGTGGTGTAGATGGCCACAGCTTCTTCGGATGAGACATAAGGGCCGTCCTTCATGTGGTTGTGCTGTCTTTCCTGCTCTGCCTTGAGCCACAGTCGAGTCAGGCGACCGACATTCTTCTTCGCGACAGTCTTGTCCACAGTCGCTCCGCGTCGGATTCGCTCGCGGTTGTAGTGCGCCACAGAGATCCACCAGTCTGCTTTGGACTTGACGTATCGCAAAATGATATTTTCGATCGGGGCCGGCAAGCCTGGGACCTTCCACGGAATGTTGCTCTTCCAGCACCTCCAGGCCTCGGACAAGTGCTGGAGCACAGTGTTGACCTTGTTTTGCTTGATACCCTCCGGCATCATGTCCATGAGGTCGGCCATGACCGAGGCACGCAGCTCCAGATCGAAATGGGATTCCACACGCTGCTTCGTCACAGTCTTTGCAACACCCTTGCTGTGTCGTCCCTCAAACTGACGCGAGAGCAGGTTTCCCAGCCACCGCTCGAGCAGGGGGATGATGCCTCGCATGAAGAACAGCCATACTCTCCACGCCGGAGCCCAGAAGCCGCAACCCGGGCCTTTGCCGACGGGACCCGCGTTGAATCGGTAGTAAATGAGATGCTTCAGGTCCTTGCAGGTTCGAATTTGGTGCATGAGCTTGTACTTGTATCGGTACATTCCCGTCAGCTGTCCGACGTGGTTGAAGGCGTATAGGATACCGTCGGCAAGCTGGAATGCATCGATATTGCCCAGGCGGTACTGAACTTGAGCATCCACAATCAACTTTGTCAGCCTCAGGATTTCTCGCATCAAGTGGAAGGCGTTTCCGAATCTCGACTTCTTTCGCTCTTTGGTTGTGAGCGTCTTCACCGGCTTCAGGTTAAAGTTGTAGTCAAGGTGGAGGTATGTGAGGTTCTTTCGGTGAATCAGAAGGTTCAGCATGTTGAACCCCTGGCGGCAAACTTGGAGGCCTGCCTCCACCCAGTCGATGGTAGTCTGCTGGAAGAACTTCGTCTGCTTGAGTGACCTCAGCAAGTTCTGCTTGTTCTGAGCCTTGGGGGTCTTCTTGTGGAGCTCGTTGAGCACAAAGTTCTTGAGCAGCTTCTGGTACGAAACTCGGACCTTCACAGGCGGCCGGTCGGAGGGGGGGTGCTCGAGATACCACTGCTTTACCAACGGCACATCCTGAGCGCGAACCATACGGCCGGAGCGTCGATTAAAGGGGTACGGCGCCCACCACAACTCGATGGCAGATGAGGTGTCCTCGTTCTCGAGGTTCTCCTCATCGAGGAAGGGGTCGAGTTCGGCTGGCAATTCGAACAACTCATCTTCGGGCTCCTCGTTGTTTCCCGGTCCAAACAGCTCATCCTCATGGGACACCTCGACATTCCTCGGCGCCACGGTTCGCGAGGAGATGGGGTTGATTCGCCGATCGAAATGGAAAGTCGGCAGGTCCGGGTCGTCGGCTCGATTGAAAACAACCTGCGGATACGAGTGCCACGAAAGATGAACGCTTCTGGGCAGCGAGTTGTACAGGTAAGGGTATGCGACTCGGAATTCCGTGCGAACCGGGTTCCGGAAGATGATGCGGTCGATGGCGTTGAACTCGCCAAAGTCCTCGTCGTTGGGGTTGATGTCTTTGTAGAGGGGTTCGAATCGCGGCCCACCGGGGAGAGCAACATTCAGCGCCTTGGCCGTCAAGAAACTCTTGAGATCGAACAGATAGTGGTAATTCTTGTCTACAACATCGGAGACGAGTGGCCGACTGAGGCGGAAGAGTGCGGCCATCTGGGGCAAGCTGAGGTTCCAGGCTTTGTAGCTTGGGCCGTTCACATGGGATGTGTCGAGGAGCGGGCGGTGGTCGTAGAACCACTCATAGACAGCTTCATCTTCGTCTTCGTTCAGCTCCATCTGGATGGGCTCGAGGGGCTCGACGTCTTCGATGTTCTCGGACCATGACAGGGGCGGCTCTTCGTCATCGAATGGCGGGAATCGCATGCGCTTGAACAATCGTCGATCGGCCTTTTCCTTTCGCATGAATGTCCACATCATCGCCCACTGCGCGAAGAAGACAGGCTCGATAACGCGTGGAACCTCGTTGACGAGGGTCAAACAGCCGTTGACGTGGTAGAGGACCTTGACCTCGCGGGCCGACTCCCAGGGCATGGGCATGTTTTCCAAGAGCTTCATGACCGCGTGCGGCATGAACTTGAGCGCGCCCAAATAACTCCGTTTGTCGTTGGTGTACTTCTTCTGGGAAACATCGCCGATGTCCTTGACGATCTTGCGCAAGTGCTCGGGCGGCATGTCAGCCTTTTGTGTCTGCACGAACCCGGCTTTGCGCTTCTCTCCAAATCGATTGCGCTGCTCTCGAATCCATGCTTTCTTCTTCTGAGCGAACTTGGCGATCTGGGGGTCGGAAGCTGCATGGTAGCCAGGTGGCGGAGGCGCTGGCGGTGCTGGCATCGATGGAGGGGGCGGCATCGACGATGATGGAGGAGGTGGCGGGGGCGGGGGAGGTCCCCAGCCAGGGGGTGGCGGCGGAGGGGTGGGCGACATGATGCTTCACGATGTCGTCGGTCGGGACGCTTCGGGCAACTTGCCAGGTCGATGGCTACACGCCGTGGCGCGCGTGTCTCGACGCGCTTCAACTCTCGGCTTCTCGAATGGTGATCGAAGTCGCGTGACAAATTCGGGTAGCGACTCTTTGCCGATGAAAGACTAGCCGGTGTCGTGAGGACGCACGACGACGACCAGAGCGGCGTTGATGGAGAAAACAAGGAGCGAGGCTGCCTGCGTTCGTGACGACAATTTTCTGATGAATTCGCAGAAGCTTGGAGGCCCACATTTGAGCATCACGTGACTCCCCCCAGCTTGCCACCTCTGAGCAGCATCCGATTCAGCTCCGGGATATGACCTGTGTAGTAAAGACATAAAAATGGGACTTTTGCGAGTTATTATGTTATTGATTCTGCCTACAGGGGGGGTCTTCATATACATTGAAGAGAAAAACGCCCATAGAGTTGCTGAGATAAGTATCCAGGTTAGACAAAGCTGTGGTGTATGATCATTTCATGCCTCCGCAACCTGCACAGACAACCAAATTCATTAATGTCTAGAGCAAAAGATTTGATGTCCGAGCATTCTAGCTACCTATTAAATACTTTTACGCATGCCGGAGCGCATATTTCCGCCATACTCGTGATTCTCGGCGCCTCGTCAAGGAATCCGTGCTTCAGGGTAGGCCATGCAACTTCAGTGCACCAGCCAATAACACGATAGACATAACATTACATAATCACCGGCTCAACTTCTCCCCAAGGCGTCGTCTCCAACACCACCATCGCGACCGCAGCCTTCACCCAGTACCACCAAGAGAGACGCCAGCCGTACATCCGTCAACATGGCGCACCTCAGTATGTTCTCATCCCGCTCAATTGAAGCCAATTGCTAACCCAACTGTGCAGACGTCAAGCCGGACCCGGCGTACCTGAAGCTGCAGGGTGCGTGACCATACCCTGAACCTCCCCCGACCCCCTCGACCTCCTCTAACGCACCAGATAGCGATGAACAAGACCCGCCACCACTACTTCCGATGGACACCGCGGACAGCTAGAATCACATTCATGTACGTGGTCGTGGTCCCCGCGATCTTCGGGTACGTTGCGTACAAGACAGACGTAAGTGCCCTTCATACAATTACGACACGAGGAGGAGCCGCGGAGCTGACCAGTCTAGGGCATGTGGGATCTGCGCGCGAAGCGAAAGGGCGACACTGTCTGGGAGCGATAAATATTGCAGTGGGAGTGGGCGTGTATGCTCTGTACATATGGCGTATTTGGCACGGAATAGAGACACGGTCAAATCCACTGGATGGTTGGGACGAGGGTTCCCTGACAGTGTCAAATCTCTCTCCTTATGTGGGTATATTGCAGCAGCCTTCTCACTCCGTCTCGCGCAACGTCCTTTCAGCGATCCTCAAATCACCATCGGCTCCCTCCTCGAGGTCTGGGTGGCGGGTACGGTAAAGACTCCCCTCGTTTCCATTCTCCCGTTGGAAATCCGCCTCCCATGCCATCCCTCCACCCTCCGCCTCTCCCGCCACGAGCTCCGCCGCGGCCAAACCCGTTTTCCCTCCCGGTGAAGCCCCCGCGCTGGTCACGGCCGTCCCGCATCCCCATGCCGGCATCCCTCCTCGCACTGGAAGCCGGCGCAACAGCGCCGTCCGAGAGCGTTGGGAGTATAGCGCAAGACACATAGTCGCCAACCACGAATCGTGCATCGCCCAACGTCCGGCCAATCTCTTGCTCTCCTCTTAGTGACCCGCTCGTCTCGCCGAACTCGGAGGTTTCCGCCCCAGGGCCGCCTTGTCCGATGACAATACTGCCCAGGTCCTTCACCGCGTAACGAGGCGCCGCATTTTCGACTGCAGTATTGCCGCGGAGGTCCGGGTACACAAGTTGGAAGGCCAGCCTGGTGCCAACTGCTGGATATGGGAGCGTCGAGGGCTTAGACGCTGCGAGCTCCATGGCCAGCTCGCTCAGGGTACAGTTCGGCCATGTGTAGACGGAAATGTGAGGAGGGGGAGATGCAGCTGCAAAATCATCGGGCCTGTTCAAGTCCTGTAAGTACGAGACCGAGAGGCTTCGCGAGTGTTCTCGCGGAGGTGGGAGAGATACCGATGGAAGCCGCCGGTTCGATAGAAGAGATGCACGAGGAACGGCGCCGCGGGTTGGTGGTCGCCGTCTTTCGCCATGGAGGACATGATGCGTCCTTGAGCAGAGTAGTGTCAGGAACGTACTTTCAAGCTTCCTTTCCAATCAGTTACCTGCGTGTTCACCCCATCGAAGATGTTGCGACAGCGAGCTTCGGCTTGGAGCAGCGGCGGGGATGCAAGCTCTCTGTGGAATTGTTTACCCGGTAAATATCCGCAATCGATAATCATGCCGCTTCACGAGCCAAACTTATGACGGCTGTCTTTGCTGCACAATACATACCGTACATACACCACACGTTATTTTCGAAAGAAATACCAGTTTGTGAGGCTACGGTCACAGAGAGCCCTGGTTCTACACCTAGACGACACGCCACTGAGACTTCACGTCAACTGCGCCGTGGACATCCCCAACGCCACCATGGACTTTGCAGCCCTGATGAACAAGGAGCTGGCCAAGTCCAAGAAGCCTGCCGAAGCAGAAAAGAAGTACCTCAAGCGATCCGAAATCGAAGCCGAGCGCAAGGCCGCCTACATTGCCGAGCAGAAAGCCCTCGACGCCGAACGCGAAGCAAAAGCCACCGCGAAGCGCAAGCGAGAGGAGGACGCCGCCGCCGAGGCCGCCGCGCGCGAGGAAAAGCGCCGTAAGCTGGCCGAGGAGTCGCAGCGGCGGCGCGAGGAGCAGGAGCTGGAGGAGGTGCGGGCGCGCAGGAAGCGCCTGGGGCTGCCGGAGCTGGTCAAGGCGACAAGCGAGGATGTCGAGGAGGGCGTCGGGGCGGGCGGGGAGGACATGCCCGACGAGGAGCTGACCGAGGAGCTGCGGGCGCTGGGCCAGCCGGTTCGGCTATTTGGCGAGTCGCACGCTGTGCGGTTGCGCCGGTACAGAAAATTGACGACGGTGCTGACAACGGGGCCGATACCGACGACGCTCGCGCTGGTGGAAGGAAAGGACATGAGGGTCGACGGGACGGTGCCCAATGACAAGGAGGGGAGGAAGTGGCTGTTTAGGCAGCTGGCGAGCTACTTTACCATGGTCCTGACGGCATACGAGCGGGCAATGGAGGAGGAGAAGCAGGAGACTACTGCAAGCAAGACGGCGTACAACGCCATGGTCCAGACGAGGGAGAACATGAAGCCGGTATGTGCCGTCCTTAGCCCCCTCACTTCATCAGCACGACTAACTCCAACCATCAGCTCTTCCGCAAGTTCGAAGCCGGCGACCTCGACGACTCCCTCGTCGCGCCCATCGTCGAGATCGTCAAGGCTCTCCAGGAGCGCCGCTACGTCGACGCCAACAACGGCTACCTCCGCCTCAGCATCGGCAAGGCCGCCTGGCCCATCGGCGTCACCATGGTCGGCATCCACGAGCGCAGCGCGCGCGAGAAGCTGCACAACGGCGAGAAGGGCCATGTCATGGGCGACGAGGTGACGCGCAAGTTCCTCCAGAGCATCAAGCGCTGTCTCACGTTTGCCCAGGTGAGGTGGCCGCCCGAGGACCTCAGGCAGCTGATGGGCTGAGCGGAAGAGGCGCAGGAGAGACACGACATTTCGAGCCATGCATACCTACGAGTAGGTGTGTACGGGAGGCGAGAGGCTACACTACATGTCGTTGCATGCAGGGAGAGGCAGGGTGGTGGAGGAGAGGAGGTGGTCAAACACCTCCGCGACCGTGTACGAGTCCGTACGTACGAGTGCGATATGTGCGCGTCGCACTCACGATGAGCAACACGATACCCGAATTGAACATTTGTTTTAGTTGCAGGTGAAGCGTCGTCATCCGCGCGGGGATTTTGGCTTAGCCCCCGATGCGAAATGGGGAAAAATAATCAGAAAGCGGAAGGCCCCTCTACCTATTGATGCGCCACCGCCAAAATGTAACACACGATGCCGTGATAACCGTTCCCCTGAACGCCGGACTGGCGGTGCCGATGAGCTGCGGCTGTCACGTCTGCGCCCGCCAATGAGCGCATTCCTCCACCAAAAGCCTCGTCACCAGGCCCGCCCCTAGACCCTGCAAATCACTTGTTGCTCTCGGCTCAGTGACCGCCCAGGAAACTCCAGGCACGCGCGGCGCGCTCGGTGATCTGATCGATCACACATATCGGGAAGTTTCAACTTCAACACAACCACGTCAGCGTCAGTCTTGGCTCTCGACGGGACCACCACCCGCCTGCACCAGACTTCTATTCTCGTCGTACCACAACTCGTCCGTGCTCAGCCCAGCGACGTGGTCTGCGGCTTGCTTCTTGGCTCCGACGACTTCCAGGCCTGCGGCGACGAGGCTGATGCGCCGCAGCCGCTCCTTGGCATCCTGTTCGTACTTGCGCGCCACCTCGAGGGCCTCCCTTTGCATCTCGGCGCGCGGATCGGGACGGACTGCCACTAGTAGCTGCACCCCACCATGGTCAGTATGCTCAGATGTCATGCACAATGGGGATTCCTACCTTGTCCTTGCCGTCGATGCGAGCCTTCAACGATCCTTCACGGATCATGTTGACGAGCTCCAGCTCAATGGACTGTCCTGGTTTGGCAAAGGCAGCCTCGAGGCTGCTGATGGTGACGCATGAAAAGGGCACAAAGTACTGGACGATGCACTTGCTTCGGATTTTGGAGTAAATGGTCGGGACGTGCCTCTGGAGATGGATATCCAGCAAGTAGTCCGGGCGCGCCGACTCCAGAATCGACAAGCAGTTGGAGTATCGGCCGTTGACGAAGAAGCTGATGGCTTTCCGGATGTGCGGTTCGTGCTCTAGGAAGTCTCGGAAATCGTGGTTCTCGAGGACTCGCTGCTGTAGATCTTGCCTATTCATGGTGGCGAGAGCCGTGAGACCACCGTAGACGGCAACATCGTTGGGGCTCGCGATGTTGGCGTACTCGGCCGACGGAACATTGGCGTCAGCCTCCAGGAAATTTTGGGCTGCGTCCCCGTAGTGGCACATGCCAAGGAGCGAGATTCCAGACACAATCTTGGTGTATGCCTGCGTCGCCTTTTCCTCGTCGCTGTTTTGTACCCCGCCAATCTTACCGACGTTGTTCAATACCATGCTCCAGTCGCGGCGCTGCAAGGCCACGTTGGCGAGGTGCATGCTGCAGTCGATGATGTGCTTGGTCGTGCTCACGTCCTGGCGCATGCGAGCGTAGGCCTCAGATGCATCTTGTAGCCTTCCTATGCTCTCCAAGTGCTTGCCTAAATCTTCATTGCCCATCTGTTGGTGAATCAGCCAGCCGGATCGCACGAGTGTCGAGGATGTGCTCATACCCGAATGCTCTCTTTGATGAGGTTGTTTTTGTACCCCTTGAGCTCCGTCTCAAGACGTGCCGTCTCCAGCCTGTTTCCCGTCTCCGTCTTCTCTATCCAGGCATCGTCTCTCTGAGCTTCGGGCTCGTCGGGCGCGGCGATCCTGATACAGTCCCATGACTCCTTGTACCGGGAAACATCCGCTCCTTTCTTTGCCTCAATGACAGCCGCCTTGAGCGCATCGACACACAGGGGAACACACGTCTTGCCGATGAAGATGAGACGGTCGAATAGGGTCCGGCCTAGACTCGGGAGCAAGCGCAGGGTCAGAAGCTGCGGAAAGCATATGCAGGGGCCAATATGGCAACGCACCGGTGTAGTTCTGGATATAGAGATCGAGGTCGAGCTTGGGATGGCCTAGCAAGGATGGATATCAGTATGGGAACCGACTCGCCGGAGGCAGGGTAGCTGCAAGCGGACGCAGGGTGGGACAGCACGCACTTCTGACGACAATGCCGCCGTGGCTGGTAGCCTGGGCGAAGAACGCCTGAATCGAGTCGGAAGCAGCCATGGGACCCGAGGAGCCGACGGGAAGCCGAGTCTCGATATATATTTCTGGATGGCGAAGAGGCTCAAGGCTGCGATGGAGCTCCAGCACGTGCGTTGGGATGGCGTTGGCGTCCAGCTCCTGGTCGATCGAGCTTGCCTTGCGATGCGGGAGGAGGGGTACTGCTAGCGGATTGGCGGGGCTCGGGAGCGAGGTTACGTACATGACTACTCGTAGGTACCTAGTCGTAGGTAGGTACTTCGGAGTTGGTGCCCTGGCGCGTGATGAGCTTGTACCCCGAGCTTTAGCGGGGTGCTCCAGCTTCCAGCGACTCCTCTCCTCAACTTCCATGCGCATGACCTCCATTTTCGACCACCACGTTGGCCTTGGCCCTGATCACAGGCCACCAGGGTTCTGTCCACATGCAGGGAGCCCCGCGTTGATGTGCCTTCTCGCGCCCTTCACGGATGCTTTTTGGCTACGGGGTACACACTGCCAAAATGCGGTGGCCATGTCTGAAGTACACGGTTGCACGGACTACATGATGCATCCATCCAGTCATTGCTGGACCCGAACGAGGCCCAACGACACTTCACGCATGCTTACGAGTAGCTTCACACGGCCACTGATTCGTGGATGAAGTTTGTTGCTGCCGCCCCCCAGCCACGCTGCTGTACGACCTGAGCTCTCTCAGCGGATGTACCGCCTTCGTCCCGCCCATGCACGAAACGATCCTGGGTGGCATGGGGATTCCCACAGTCTGGAACGGCACGCGCGGTGCCGGCTGTGCGACCCAGCAATGAGGGGCATTGACAATTCGGTGCATGAAGTATCGAAGCGACCAGGAAGCCGGAGATTTTGTGCGGCATGGCGTCGAGGCTCCAGCATTGCCCTGGTTACACGGCGCCGTCGACCCTTTGCCGTCCGCCGAGCTGCCTGGTGCCTCTCGTCCCCGGGATACATGCCCTTTGAGTGGCCTCAAGAGTGGTTCCCAGCGCGAATTCACACTGCTGCCACTCACACATGCATGAGACTGCATGGACCAGTACTCCGTTTTTCGTGATATTGATGGATGGCTGGTGTTGCATGCAGTAGGAAGCCATCCCCAATTCGCCAGTCTACGGCCGACTGGCTCGAGCCATCGACCAATCATGGCAGTTGGAATGACAACGAGAAGCACACGGGGTTTGTTCTCTTGCCTCTGCGATGCCCTCCAGTCGGGTGAGCAGTTCGCCGTTCCGCGCACATGACGAGCGCCCAGGTTTCGCTCCCAACGGCTATCACCTCCTACCTAACCTAGCAATATGATCAGAGGTTCTTGGCAGGCACAGGGCTCGGTTGAAACGGGCTGCAGATGGCGCCGACAGAGCTTCGACGCCAAGAAGCCCCCCAGGAGCGCCGCTGAGCCAAACGAACGGCCCGCCAGTCTATTTTGCCTTCTTCCCGGCGCGATTGAGGCTGGGCTTGGCGCCCGCAATGGTGCTGCAATGGACCGCCAGCACAGCGCAGCACAGCGGAAACGGCGTCATGCATCCATGCATCAATCCTCCCACATTTCCGTCAAGTATCCTTTCTGGCTTGGACGAGTACCTCGAGGTAGCGGGCGATGCTTCAGCAATGGACAACGCGATGGCTCAGGCGCCGTCCAACCGCCAGCGCCACTGTTGTCCGTGTCGTGAGGACAGTCTTGAGCGATGGCGCGAGTCTACGAGAGCTAATAGAAGAGGGCAACCTTGCAAGCCTCACCGAGTCTACGCCTGAGGCTGGCCCGGGTCCCTGGACGCCGCATCGTTTGCTTGTCGATTCGCGACAGTGCTCGCACGAGCAGCTCGTTTGCACCTCTTGTATCAGCGTTCGTCTGGTGCTGCCCTGGACTCACCCGCCGCACCCCATCTGCGCTAGCCCCGTCCATCACCGACAAGTCTGAACCCTCTTCTGGAATTCTCGTGAGCGGCGACGCCCGCACGCCCGCACGCCCGCACCGCACGGGAGGTACGAAGTAATACGTACTCGTATGTACGTGGTCCTCGTCCCGACCTGACCACGAATTGTCGGCGCCGGTTCGGATCCGTCGAACCGTCTCTGCTCTCCACCCACCCCTTCTCAGTCCGCAGCAGCAGTTCGAGCCGTCCAGGAGCCCGGCCCTGAGGCGCTTGGGTTGGTTCACCAGAAACGCCTTGACGCCACTTTCTGAACGACCCTCTCCTCATGCAGACGCTTTGCTTGTTCCATCCTCGGCGATGGTGAGGCAATTCGGCGTCTGTCTCCGAGGGTTGGCAAGGCGTTGGAGCATGTCTCTCTCGTGCCCTGGCGGTCGGCCGTCTCAATTCCATGCTTTGCACAGCCCGATTTGTGGTCCCCATGGCTTCGTCCCTGTCTCGAGGCCCTGCCGCCCGCTCACGTCGTCACTGCACCCGGCATTGAAGTGCCGCGACACCTGCTGGAGCGGCGTCCTACGGACGCAGCGCGGTGAGCCCAGCCGTAACTGCATGTTTTGTAAAACAGGGTCCCGCTGCTCCTAGGTCTCGTTGGAGCCTGTGGAATAGCTACTTCGTACTCGTAGCACCATCTGCTCAGCTGCTGACTGACTGCTGACGGTTCGTCATCCAGCCCGAGCGGCCCTAGGTAGGATCTGGGGTCTCTCCATCAAGTCCATCCAGCAAGATCTCCATAGTTCTGCTAGCTGGGTCCAGATACAAACCTACTCGTACGTACGGCGTACACAACTTCTTCGAGATAAGAATAAGGTGCATGTAAGCCTCTCGCCTGGCGTCTTTGAGGCGGCGACTACCCATTCTCCGTCTCGGCTCTTTCCAGATCCTCGCTGCTGAGCTGGGACGCATATTTCGAGCCGCCTCTTTCTCCCAAAAATACCCGCTCGACCTGAAGCGTTCACAGCAACATCGCCATCGCCTCTGACGAGAAGACGAGAATGCTGCCGCCCGGCGCCCGGTCTCTATCGAGACCTTTGGTTCAGCGCCAGTTGGTGTTGGGGTGCAACGATCCTCATGTCCGTCGGCCAGCTGAAGCCCCAACACGAAGGAGGCTGCTGGGAGTGCTGGAGTGAGCTCAGCAGGTGAGAGGGTACTGGCACCCCACGGTACAACAGCGGTACGAGAAGCGCGGCGGTTGCCAGCGGCGCCAAACAGTCGGCCCCTCTGGCGAGCCTGCTCTAGCTCGCCAGTAATACCGTGCATGTGCATGCCGTGATACCGTGCGCGCTCTCGGCGGGCCTGGCAACTATTTCCAACTAAAACCGCTGGCCCCCTCCCATCCATCCTAGCCCAGCCCCGAGCGACGGCACTGGGCCTATTAATCATCCCGTTTGTTTCGCTCCTCAGCGCTGGCTCCATCCGTCGAGCCCAAGCAGAGGAGTGCGTAACTCCGCCGTCGGCAGGTTCCATCCAGTCAAGTCTAGCCCGCCGTGCGCTGTTTGGTGTTGGCTCCGTTGCCCCCTGGTGCACTTCCCGCCTCTCAGCCCAGCGCCGACGAGTACCTACCTATCGTGCCTACTCGTACCTACCTATGTAGGTACGCGCCCCGGTTCCTGACCAGCAGCCCCGGAACCCTTCCTCTTCCCGTACTCTCCTGTCCTTGCGCGTCCAGTCCCTGCCCGTTGCCCCCGCCGTCGCCGCCGCCTCCAGTGGAGAGAGTCGCTGAAGCCACTGGCTCTAGGCGTCCTGGCCCGACTCTTGTCTCGTCTCCCGCGCCCGCCGGCCCTCGCCTCTCTCCCTCATCAATTCTCTCACTCCCGCCTGTCTCAATTCGCCCGTCGCACAGCAGCCAGAGCAGCCTGCCACCGCATCGCCATCGCCCTCGGGGGAGACCGCGGCCGCCCGTCTGATGGCTTGAGCTGTACAGACTCCGCGGCAATTGGGACATGCGCTGCCTCTGGCTTCGCAACCCGGGATCTGCAACGACGACAACGCCGCCGCTCGCCTTGCCGTAGGTAGGGCTGGCTCTCCCGGCTCGCTCACCAAGCCGGGCTCTCATTTGGCTCTGGCCTCGACTCGGGCTCAACACGACCGACAAATATCCTGACAACGCCTTTGAGCCCCGCCTCCCGGTGTCGCCTTGTCCCCTTGTCCCCGTATGACCTCCTAACCGCTGTCGCTTCCCCTCGACGGCCCGTGGCCAACGCCTGAGCCGACCCCGAATTCGACCTCCCTCCCTACCCGCCCCTTCACCAACCAACCAACATGTCTGGCGACATATCCGAAGACGACGCCGGCCCGTTGTCGGTCAGCGACTGGCAGCTGCCGGACGCTCCCTCGCCCGCTGACAGCAACAAATCCGACACGGAACTCGACGACAGGAGCGCGGATCCCAACGCGCCTTCGCAGCCCATCCAGAAGCGCCGACGAGTCACGCGCGCCTGCGACGAGTGCCGCCGCAAGAAGATCAAGTGCGACGGCAAGCAGCCCTGCACACACTGCTCCGTGTATAGCTATGGTACGCATTGCGCCGTCAACGTCTCGCGGCCGACTCCCACCGCGCGCTTTTAACTCCAACGGTTCTCAAGCTGACATAGACCCACTCAAGAATGCACCTATGATAAGCCCTCCAACAGAAGAAGAAACCCGGCTCCGCAGTATATCGAGGCTCTCGAGAACCGTCTGCAGCGCGCCGAGACACTTCTGCGCAAGTTCATGCCCGAAGTCGACTTGGCCGACCCCAATCTCGACCCTGCCATCCAGCAGGAGTTTCACAACCGCGAGCAGGTTCGCACCAACGCCGCCAAGCTGCGCGCCGGCCCGCCAGGCGATTCTGACGCCAACGATGCCAAGCTCACGACCATGATCGACTCCATCGGACAGCTCGACCTCGACGACAGGGGCGGCTGGGACTTCCACGGCACTTCGTCCGGCGCCGTCTTCTTGAGGAGGATGAAGGACCATTTCCGAGGCATGATGGGGCCCATGTCCAAGGCCCCTTTTCTGCCCCGACCTGAGCGCCCGCCGGGTTTGATGTCCCTGGACTCGCCTTCACCTGCTGGTAATTCCCCGTTCTCGGCCGTGTCTACATATCCAGACTTGCCGCCCAAAGATGTGGCTCGCAAGCTGTGTTACTACTCCCTCAGCTGCGCCACCTGCCTCGTCCGCATAATCCACATACCTACCTTTTACGAGCGCTTCGACCAAATCTACGACCGGCCCATCGACAGTCTCAACGAGGAGGACACTCACTTCTTGGGTCTAGTCTACGCCGTTATTGCCCTTGGCTGCATGTACAACAACCTGGACGATGCCAAACCCCAGAGCGGAGCCTACAAGATGGCCATAAATGAAGGGTATGTCGTTGAACATTGTTGCAAAAGGTTCTTTGGCAGACACTGACTCATTGTAGCTTCAAATACTACAAGACCGCAAGAGCGCTCCTGCAGGACCTTGCAGAGTGCCGTGATATCGTATCGCTCCAAGCCCTATTGTTCATGATTCTCTTCCTCCAAGCCACGTCCAACCTGAGTGCTTGTTACGCTTTCGTTGGCCTCGCCCTCCGATCTGCATTGCGCATAGGCCTTCATCGACACCTGCAGCATGAGAAGATCAGCGCCATCGAGCAAGAGGTGCGCAGACGAGTCTTTTATGTGATCCGACAGATGGACATCTATATCTCGACAATGCTCGGGTTCCCACTCCTCCTCAACATCGACGACGTCGACCAACCGTATCCCACCGAAGTAGACGACGAGTACATCACCATTACCGGCATCATCCTGCCGCCACCCGGAACGCCCTCGTTCTTCGAAGCTTTCAACGCGCAGACCCGACTAATGGAGGTCTTGGGCAAGATCACCAAATACGTCTACCCGATGCACGGGCAGGGCCAACCTGGCATGAAGGGCGGCGAGCCTACCCCGACATATCTCATCAGCTACGCGAAGATCAAGGAGATTGAGACGGATCTGCAAGGGTGGTACGAGCGGCTGCCGGAGATGTGGCGGCCAAGCCCCGACGGCCCGATCGAAGTCGTCCGGTAAGTCGCTCCCTGGCAGATGTGAGGAGTTGCGAGTTCAGTCGCTCATTGATACTGACTTGTTTCGAATAGTGTGCGTCATTTGCTTCGCTTTGCATACGCGCATGTGCAGCTCGTGCTCTACCGACCATTTCTGCACTACATTTCACCCCGCCTCATCCAAGCAAACAAGGTCGACGAACTGTCTTATGCATGCGCGGCGGCCGCCATCAGTGTGTCCCGCAACATTGTGCACATCGGGTTGGAGATACGGAAACAGGGCGTGCTCAGCGGTCCTTACTGGTTCATGCTCTACACCGAGTTCTTCGCCGTGCTCTCGCTCGTCTTTTACGCCATTGAGAACCCGGACAAGCCAGGGTCGCAAGAAGTGTTGGCAGATGCTCGCGCAGGACGGCAGATGATTGCTGACCTGGCCGACAAGAGCATGTCTGCCGACCGAGTCACCAAAGCTCTCAAGGTATGAGTCCGCCCCCTTCAAGCCGTACCGCCGTTCTCGCTTCTAACATATGTGACCAATAGCACTTGTTCGATCAACTACCTGAAAGGCTGGATCAGGCACGCGCACGGCCAGTGCCGAGTAAGAAGAGGTCCGCCGCGGCAGCCAAGTCTGGGTCTGGTCCGCCGCACCACGCCTCTTTGACCCCCGGCATGTCGTCGCAGCGAACTGAGGACTACCTTCGGGCCCGCACCGGCAGTCTAGCAAGCGGACCATTCGGCACGCCGAACTCGCGAGGGTCGGCCGACGGCATGGCGCAATCGACGGAGCACGTCTTCCCGGACGCGAGCTTTTCAGCAAGCTTGCACGACATGATCCCCATGGACCTGTCGTCGCGGGCGACGCCGGACTCGACGAGCACCGGCAGCTCACATCGTCACGCATTCTCGGCGCAGCCGTACGGCGCACAAGGGACGCACAACCCCATGAACAAGCTCGACTCGCTCATGTTCCCGTCTGAGGACCCATTCGCGTACCCCAACCAGCCTATGATGGAGCTCGGGTTCCAGCCCAAGGCGGACGGGCCTGTGGTGACGCTGACTGCCCCCCAGCACGACCCGTCCTTTTTCTTCGGCGGGTCCCTGGATGACGTGGGGGACCAGCTGCTGGGTCAGCCTCCGCCATACATGGTGCAGCATCAGCATCAGGCGCAGCAGCATCTCGGCCTCGGCGGGAACCCCTACGATCCGCACAACATGATGGCGATGCACACGGCGCCGCCACCGCCTCAACAGGCACAGCGGCCACCTGTGCAGCACCAGAGCTCGGGGGGCTTTTTCTCGGGGTTCCGGCGAGCACGTGCTGACCGGCAGCAAGAGAGGCAGATCGAGCAGATGTTTACGCAGCAGGGCATGCAGCCCGACTGGGGGAGTTTCTTTGGCTCTGGAAGAGGCGGATTTCAAGGGATGTGAACGGCCACCACCACGTGATACCCATCTTTTTATCTTTGTTTTACGTTGTTGTGTTTTGGCTATTACAATCTGGGGAACGGAGTGACGAACCCATCGGGGGCATGCCATGTTCTATCGGAGTTTTGCCACATGTGGGAGGATACATGATATATCAGAAGATTTGGATACGGCCATTTGCTCGGAGCGAGGGACAGCGTGAGTCGAGTTGCGAGGGAGCCGGCTGGCAGGGGCAAAGAAAGACCGGGTTGTTAGAGATGGTGGACGAGACGTGCAGGGTTGTACATATTACATGTGCCACGACGGGTCGCATTCACAAGCAGGGAACCTGGGCGGCGAGGATACAACTGTCATGTCACGTCGGGCGTATCTAACGTAGTTGGATGTATATATCGAGCCCAATGCGGCCGCCACATGAGCGTTTAGAGAACCCTTGTGATGGGTGCTTGGGGTACAGAGTGATGAACTTATCACCGGCTGCAGGGACTGCCAGTCCGCACAGGGGCTAGCGAGGCGAGTGATGTGCCCCAGATGTCGGGGCCATGGTCTACGCCCCAATGTTTGCTGTTTACTGTCTCTTCCTCTTCCTCGCCTCTTCTCTGCGAGCAGTTGTATCGAGTGCCGTATCGAATGCCTCAAGACTGGCAGAGCCTTGGCGCAGCTGACGGTGCGGGTTACGTACCCGTCGGCGAAACCGGGGTTGCCGTCGCCGGTATCGGCACCGAGCACAGTGTGGACTCGGGGCGCGGACGCGGCGGCGGCGGTGGAGCCGAGACGGAGCTGAGAGGCGTTGCATGACTGGGGCAGCTGAGTCGACAGGTACGAGCGCGGTACTCGTACGAGTTCCTGGCTCCGAGTACGGGGAACGCACGGGGGAGAGGGGCTTAAAAGCCAAAATGTCTGATTGAGTTCTGAACAGTGAGTGGTGATTGACGGGAAGTGGGAGACGGGCGGAGGCAACTCGGCATGCCGCTCGAGCGTTGATGAGTGCTGTCCGTACATGCGTGAAGCTATTCAGTGGGCAATTCCCTGTGCATTCGGCGGAGTACGAAGCACACAAGGAGGCTGATGAAGAGGGGGCAAAAGTCCCATGCTTGATGATCAAGTCTATGATGCGGAAACCTCGCCGCCGGTGCGGGGCGGGTGGGAGGGATGGATAAAGTCGGCCTCTGTGACGCGGGGCGGGTAGGAGGGATGGATAAAGTCGGCCTCTGTGACCACCTACCCTTCTGGGCAGTCTGTTCGTCCACGCCAACCAGGGTGCGTCTGTACTCGTATGCTTCCACCGTTATTACTTGCTGAGACGGCCACACGTGGAATCTGATCAAAGCGCGCCGGAGCTGCGACAAGACAGGGCCACGAACTGCGGCCCGTGAACCACATTTGGCGCCTTGCATCATCGTCAGCAGTCGGGCTATCGGACGACAGACCGCAACGATGGAGCTGGACTACGACCTCATCCTCGAGGACGACTTTGATGCGCTGTAGGTGCTCGACACCACGGGCCGACGTCTGCGGATGGCATGCTGACGAGGACGTAGCCGTCTGGACGTGAGGGGCGGCAGCGGCGCCTCGACCACGAGCGCGTCCAAGCCCGCCAAGTATCCCGGTGCGTACAACCATCGTTCTGCTTCGGGGCACGCGGCTAACGCTCCATCCGCCAGCCAAGCTCCATGCCCGCAGAGTAGCCGCCGAGCTCGCCGTCGACGATGGCCTCATCTACCTGCCCGGCCAGCCGGAGAAGAACCTCGAGGACTCGGACCAGCCGCAGCCCTTCCGCCAGCGCCGATAGTGCGTCCACGCTCCCCGTTGCCTCCTCCTCCTCGTCGAGTGTCGCGTGAGCGCTGACATCGTCCGGCAGCTTCTTCTACCTCGCGGGCGCCAACTTCCCCGACTGCCACGTCACGTACGAGGTCGCCGCCGACCGCCTCGTGCTCTGGATCCCCTACGTCGAGCCGCGCCAGCTCCTCTGGTTCGGGTCCGGCCCCTCGGCCGCGCGCTGCGCCCAGCTCTACGACGTCGACGAGGTGCGCTACGCGAGCCAGCTGCCCAAGTTCATGCGCGCCCGGGCGTTGGCTTCGACGACCATGTACGTCCTGCACGCGAACCAGGCCCCTGACCTGGATGGCCGCATCGGCGACAGCAGCAGCAGCAGATCCGGCATGAGAGTCGACCACGGCCTCCTCCGGCCCGCCATGGACCGCGCCCGCGTCGTCAAGACCGACTACGAAGTCGCCATGATCCGCCGCGCCAACGCCGTCTCCAGCGCCGCCCACCGCGCCGTCGCCGAGCACTTCCTCAAGATCCCCAACGAGCGCGACGTCGAGGCCATGTTCCAGGCCGTGTGCACCTCGCGCGGCGCCCGCGCCCAGGCGTACCCCATCATCGCCGGCGCCGGCCCCAACGCCTCGACGCTGCACTACGGCGCCAACGACCAGCCGCTCGCGGGCAAGCAGCTCGTCGTGCTCGATGCCGGCTGCGAGTGGGACTGCTACGCGAGCGACATCACGCGCACGCTGCCCATCGGGGGCGCGTTCCCGCCCCGCGCCGCGGCGGTGCACGCCGTCGTGCAGCGCATGCAGGAGGAGTGCATCGCCGGCGTGCGCCCGGGCGCCGTCTTCTACGAGCTGCACCTGCGCGCCGCGGCCGTCGCCCTCGACGGCCTGCTGAAGCTGGGCATCCTCACTGGCGACCGCGACGAGATTGCCCGCGCGGGCACCGTCGCGGCCTTCTTCCCCCACGGGCTGGGCCACCACGTCGGGCTCGAGGTGCACGACGTCGCCGGCGGGCCGCCCCTCATCGCCGCCGCCGGTGCGTACTCGCAGGGCCTGCGCCTCGAGGACGGGAAGCGCGAGATGGTCTCGCCGCAGGCGCTGGTGGCCATGGCGAACCAGGCGGTCTCGCCGCAGGACCGGGAGCGCCAGCGGCTGCGGCCCAACATGGTCGTCACCGTCGAGCCGGGCATGTAAGCCGCCCACCCCCTGACTTGATACCTCCCGGTCTCCTCCCGAGATACATACATCAACTCTGGCTGACACGCGGATCACAGCTACTTCTGCCGCGAGTACCTCGAGGGGTACTTCCTTAGCGACGCCGCCCACGCGCGCTTCCTCGACGCCGACGTCCTCGAGGGCTACTACCCGGTCGGGGGCGTGCGCATCGAGGACTGCATCCTGGTGACGCCCGACGGCTACGAGAACCTGACGACGGCGCCCAAGGGCGACGAGCTGCTCGACGTCATCAACGCGGGGCGACAGGCCGGGAAGACGAGAAGATGAGTGACGTCTTTGAGGGGGGGAGATTTGCATAGTCTGAATACCCGGTGCCAGTTATGCAAGATTTGGACAGATATCGCACATCATCCTATATACAATTGTCATGACCATCCGTGTTACCCGAAGCTTGTTGACTGTCCAAAACACATCGTCTTGTTGCTACACGTGACTCTTGGTGAACCATGGTAATCTACAAGTACACCCTCCCTGGTACTCCGCTAGGCAAAGAGCAAACATCCATCTTTTATCCACCATCAGTGTCGCCGCCGCCGCCGCCGCCGCCTCACAGGTACTTCTTCGGGCTGTTGGCCCTGCGCCGCTTGTACATGATGTATGCTGCGACGAGGACCATCTGCGTGCCCACAATGATGAAGACCAGCTTGCCGTGGCCCGGCACGCTGCTCGCCACGGCGTGGCTCAGCGTCGCGTGGTGGTCGTTCAGGTACCCCTGGAAGGACTCGTCGTGCGCGGTAAACCTCTTGTTGATGTCGTTGCGCATGGAGCGCACCTCCTTCTCCAGGTCCTTGATGCGGTTGAGCAGGTCGTCCGTCTGCTGCGTGTGCGCCATCTGCCCTTTCAGCGCGTCGAGCACCTGCTTGATCTCCGAGTGCCGCGTCTCGTCCTGCTGGTGGTGCTGCGTCACGGAGCGGTACACGGCTGAGATCTGGTGCATGGCCGACTGCAGTCGGTTGTGCAGGTCCTCGAACTGCGCCCGCGACGTCGTGAACTGGTTGGCCGGCTCGTCGGGCATCGAGTTGCCGCTTGAGAAGTCGTCGTGCGACTGCTGCTGCTGCTGCTGCTGCTGCTGCTTCTGCTCGTCTCTGGGCGGCAGTTTCTGTTGGGTGGCGTAGTTGTGGTCTTTTTTGTTGCTGTTGTCGTCGTCGCTGGACACCGTCGAGTCCGACATGACGACCATCTTGAACACCTCAAACGAGTCGGGGCTGTCTGGCGTGGCGGCCGTGATGCCAAAGTAGT
Organism: Tolypocladium nubicola; assembly: GCA_024340505.1. Taxonomy (NCBI): domain Eukaryota; kingdom Fungi; phylum Ascomycota; class Sordariomycetes; order Hypocreales; family Ophiocordycipitaceae; genus Tolypocladium; species Tolypocladium nubicola. Next base: position 25,603 of record JALHCA010000048.1, read on the forward strand.
ACCCCGGCGGCAGGCTGACCTTGTCCGTCTCGAAGCAGAGGTTATTGTCAATCTCGACCCTGAACGAGTTGATCGTCTGGCGCAGCTTGATCTGCGATGGCCGCCCCAGGTTGCGGTACGAGTACTGGCAGTGCCCAAAGGCCAGGTTGGCGACGCTGCCATGGTGCATGTAGTCGACGGTGCCGTCGTTCAAGAAGCCGCGGATCATGCCCGCGGAGCCACCCTGCGCGTCAATCACCAGGCCCAGGCCGTCAAACTTGCCCACCGTGTAGATGCTGCCGGTGCCCACCTCGTGGCTCCCGCGGCGTGCCAGCCAGATGTTCAGGTTGCCGCCGCCTCGCTCGGGGCCGTTGGCGCGGAAGTCGACGTCTGCCACCCACGTCGAGCGCGTCAGGGGCGTCTCGGCCCAGATGGCACCGCGCTGGTTGCCGGGGGCTATCGGCGTGAGGATGACCTTGTTGGAGAGCAGCTCGGGTTGGCCCGGCTGGCCCGAGAGGGCAAAGCCGGGGATCTTTCCCGGGTTTTCGTTGGTGCTCAATCTGGACAACGCCGAGAAGCCATCGTCAGCTTCAGCAGGTCCCAATGGGAGGGCGAAGTGGGTGTGGTCGAGCGTACCGTCCCGAGTGTCCAAAGCTCAGCTCGTTAATCAGCCATTGGGCGTGGCAGAGGTTGGCAGCGAGCAGCGTCGCCAGCGTCGCGGGTACGCCGAGAACTCGCATTATCACGACGTTTGACGGCTCTCGTCCTATCGCGTGGCTGCGTTATGCGCGAGATGGAAAGGTGAGGTGGCGGAGCGCAAAAGTACGAGACGTTGCCAGGCCGGCTGGTGGGATGAGGACACTTATGCAGTGCGACGCGTGAGGACCCTGGTTCGAACAGCTCTGCTCCCAGCGCCCTGAAACCCGCGCAAGGAAGCAGAACGGAGCCCCAATTGAAGCCTCGGAAAACACACGCTGGTCTGGTCCAAGTTCGAATACAAAAGGTGAGACGTCCAGCGAGGGCAGAACTCGAAGCTCCCGTCAAATATGCTGAGGCACGGGCCCCCGACAGTGATACTTCGTACAAAGTAACTTCGTCACGGCTCAGCCACGGACAGGGCAGCCAAGAAGCTTCCCCAGAGACTGTGGCACAGTTGTGGCTGCAGTCGCTGGTGGTTGGTGCAGATGCTGCTCGAGGTCGGTACGTACCTCCAGAGGGGAGCTCGGGCCAACGAGGCCATGAAACCGCCAACTGCACTTTCGCTTTTCCCAATTCCATGCCCACTCTGATCCAGTCGCGATGATGGTGGGATCAACAGTCCGCTGAAGCCTTCCCTGGAGCGATGCCGTGACGCGCCAGCAGCATTGACAACATGGAAGACTCATACCCGACCCTGGCCCAATGCGCGGTCGTGGCCGCCGCGTTCAAGGTCCTGCTATTCCCGGCGTAGTGAGTTCCCTCCCGAGCCGTCCAGCAAGCATCAGACCACCAACGGCAGCAGCAAATCCACAGACTTCGAGGTCCACCGTAACTGGCTGGCCATCACGAACAGCCTCCCCGTGTCCGAGTGGTACTACGAAAAGACGTCGGAATGGACCCTCGACTACCCGCCCTTCTTCGCCTACTTCGAGTGGCTCCTCGCCCACGTCGGCAGGCTGTTCGACCCAGCCATGACAAAGGTGTATAACATCAACCACGAGAGCTGGCAGACCGTGTACTTTCAACGGGCGACGGTCCTATTGACCGAGGTTCTGCTGGTCTACGCACTGCAGCTATTCATCGACTCCACGCCCCTGCCGTCGAAGCGCGCCGCCCAGGTCGCCGCGCTGTCCATCTTCCTGTCGCCCGGACTGTTGATCATCGACCACGTTCACTTTCAGTACAATGGCTTCATGTACGGCATCCTGATGCTGTCGCTGGTCCTTGCTAGGTGCAAATCGACGCTCCTCCACAGTGGCCTGGTCTTTGCAGCACTGCTGTGCTTCAAGCACATCCATCTCTACTTGGCGCCGGCATACTTCATATTCCTGCTCCGAGCGTACTGCCTGTCGGCAAAATCAATCTTCCGGATCAAATTCTTCAATTGCGTCAAGCTGGGGGTAGGCATTGTGGCGATGTTTACGGCAGCTTTCGGCCCCTTTGCGATGATGGGCCAGATTCCGCAGCTTCTGAGCCGCCTGTTTCCCTTTTCGCGAGGCCTTTGCCACGCGTACTGGGCACCCAACGTTTGGGCACTCTACTCGCTAGCCGATCGCGTCTTGATACACCGTTAGTTGGCCTTCTCACCATTCTAAACCCATAGCCAGCCATTAACATTCTCCCAGTCGCGCCGAGACTCGGCCTTGCGTTGAAGACGGAAGCACTGCAGAGCGTTACTCGTGGCTTGGTCGGCGACACGGCATTTGCCGTCCTGCCCGAGATTTCTCCAAGGGTCTGCTTCGTCTTGACGCTGCTGTTCCAAGGACTGCCCCTTATCAAGCTGTTCTCGCAGCCCACATGGGAGAACTTTATCGGGGCGGTCACCCTCTGTGGATATGCCTCGTTCTTGTTCGGCTGGCACGTTCACGAAAAGGCGATCCTGCTCGTCATCATTCCCTTTAGTCTCATCGCCCTGAGGGACAGGCGACACTTGGGCGCGTTTCGTCCGCTGGCCGTAGCAGGCCATGTGTCCCTGTTCCCGCTCCTGTTTACACCCGCAGAGTTCCCCGTGAAGACGATATACACCGTCTTCTGGCTGGTGCTCTTCCTCATGACGTTTGACCGCCTGGCGCCCGCGTCGAACAAGAGGAGGTTCTTGCTAGATCGCCCCAGCACTCTGTACATTGCCGTGAGCATTCCACTTATCGCGTACACGTCCCTCCTGCACCAGGTCATCTTTGGCAAGAGCTACGAGTTCCTGCCGCTCATGCTCACGAGCTCGTACGCGGCGATAGGGGTTGTCGGGAGCTGGGTGGGCTACATGGTGGTGTACTTTACTTCCTGAGACTCGGCGTCGGAGGGGCAAAAGTGCTCAGGTTCCAGCGATACCCAGAATTTCGAAGCCAAAAATGATAACGTGTTCTCGTCCGCATATGCCCTCTAGCGTGCGAAGGATCTAGCCTTCGTAACTTCCCGTATTCCCCTGGTTGCTTGTCGTTCCTCGGTATTCCCACGGAGTACCGTTCCTCTATTACTTCGAAATACGTCGAGGTGCTGCAACAGGCCAACGTATTACAGAGTCCCCCCAGAAGGTGGTTTCTAGTTGACTACCTTGCAGTACATTCTAGCCCCTGCAGCGTGCCTCTGTTTCGCCGAATGATTCAGGAGGTGCCAGGACGGTCGTGCAGATTCGGGGCAGCTGAGTCAGCGGGAGAGGACGGGACAAGTGGGTCGCTCCACGTGAGACGCAAGGCTGATGGCCATTTTGGGCCAAACAACCTCAGCGGACCAGGGCGTCATTTGCAGGCCTGTTCATCTCCCGCCATTTCGCGCTGAGCTTTGGCGGTTTGCAGAGCAAAACAATGCGAAACAACGGGCAGTGAGGGCGTGCACGACGCGTCAAATGACAGGGAAAGAGCCGCAATTGCGAGCAGAAATAGCAGCAAACGGCCGCGACGGCTCCGGACTCGCAACGGCCCGGCCGGGCGACGGTGCGAGTCGGGATGACGTCGCGAATGCTGATATTGCGCGGCGCCGGGCTGCGTCAAAGGCCTTTACAGTGAAGCAAGCGGCATGCAGATGCAGACCGACGAGCCGGGATAATTTCAGAGCAACGCATTGGGTGCTCTGGCGACGTGGTCGCGGCATGAGTCGTGGACACGAACGGGCGTGCCGGAGGAGGCAATCTGGCCCAGCCGGGGGCTACCCAGCCAGGGGACACGGCGGGTGCGCGCATAGACGGCAATAACTCTACGGGAAGTCGTCGCATGCGCCCGCTTCGGCCTGCAGTCGATTCGTCACATCGCGGCGAGCAAAACGAGCCCAAGAACGCGGGTGAAGTACGCCGGGGCGCGTGCAGGGCGGCGCGGAAGGGGTCCAGCGGGCGGAGGAGTGGATGGACCGTGGACCGTGGAGGAGAGGACGAGGTGGAGGAGGAGCCGAAGGACGAGCGGGCGGCGGCGGGTACATGCCACCTGTGTGGCAGCGGTACCTGTTGGGGGTCCGCAGCGTGGTTCGCTACCGCCAGCAGCACTGCGCAGCGCCCTGCAGCGACAGAATAACGCGGCAGGTTGCGATAAACAATGGCAGGCTAGTATCGGCTAACTGTAGGTATGCTTTGGCTCGCACCACGCTGGAGAAGGCGTCCGTTGTCCCAGGCAGCCTCAAAAGCATGTTACCGGCGCAAGCGCTCTGCACCCATTCAGGCAAGGTACCTGGGGGCGAGGTACCTGGCGCTGGTTCTATTTACGACTCTTCGGCGCCAGCCCAGGTACCTTTTCGCTGGCCGGGTGCGGGCGCCGTGACCTCGCCTGGCTGGGGGTCCTCTGTCCTGTCTCCTGTCTCTCTCGTCCCCCCCACAGTTTTTCCCTTTCCCTCCCCCGTTCACCTCCCACCCACGCAATTCTTTTCTTCCTTTGTTGCACGTCGTCACCGGTCGCGTCGCTCTTCTTTGTCCTGCATCGTCGCCCTCGCCAGCACCACAACGCCGCCTTTGCTGCCGAGATATTGCACGCCAGGAGTACAAGTTGCCCGGCGTCGCGTTCCCACTTGCAGCCGCGTGTAAGTCGCTGCTCGGCCTCCGACGACATCGGCAAGGCTTTACCTCGAAAACACACACACGCAACGGACACGTACGCACCGCAACGCCCGCACCCCGGCAGCCCACGAGGAGGCCAGACAGCAGCACTCGGCTTCTACCTCGCGCCACGACCTGCGCGCCGCTGATGCTGCCCCGTCCTCGCCAGGGCCGTACACGCCGTTGCTAGCACTTGACGGGACGACCTGACACCTCTGCCTCGCGGTTCTCTTCGCAACTGCTCCCCGAGGCGGAGCCCTGCCAGCACAGGCGCCATGGTAAACATCAACCCAAACTCTAAACCTGACGCGCTGTAGTTGACACGCCGCCAGGTTCTCTTCAAGCGCAAACCGGTGCGGTTCCTGCCGCCGCCGGACATTGAGGATGACGGTGCGGAGGTACATCCCCTCGAACGACCGGGGGGGCTGACGCGCGGGCAAAACTGACTTGTCGATCCCCTCAGGTGTGGCATATCCCCCAGACGGGAGAAATTTTTGCTACCTACGAAGATTACCTGGCTCGGTAAGTTTGGCCATCTTGGCATGTTGACGTGCTGCCCTCTCCGTGATTGGCAATCACAGCTGACTTGGTGCCCCAGCATGGATTTTTATAAGCAGGTAATCCACCACCGCTTCCAGACTGACATCAGACGACAAGCTGCTCACAGATGTTCAACAGCGCCGATTCAATGACCAGATCACGGGTCATTCAGGCTTGACCTTTTTCGAGGCCTTCAACAGCGAGGTTCGTGCCCCTCTTTCTTCCCCCTCTGGTCCATGCTTCCCGTCACCAGGACGCCAGCTCACTCACGTAAATATGCAGCTCACCGGCGGCCGTGAGGTTGAAGCCTCGTTTCCCGAGGCCCTCAAGGGCCCGATCCTCCGAAAGGTGCAGTTCCAGACCATCTCCCGCTTGGACAACCTGGTCGACATGGTCTACGACGAGTTCAAGCACGACTACTACCCCGGGGAGGAAGTCACGGTGACCATGGATGGCGGAGAGAGGGTGCACGGTCTTGTTAGGGACAAGACGACGTTTGGGCCCAGGATCCTACCAGACGGCTCGCGCACGCAACCCGTCACTCGCTACCTCGTCAACCTCAAAGACACCGAGGAGGAGACCATGGTTACCGACGAGCACATTTGCCGCGACCGCGGCATCTTCACCAAGGCCATGCTCAGATCCTTCATTAAGAAGACCGTCGTCAGAGAGGCATGGAACGGAGCGCCGTGGCTGGTCAAGCACAGCTACGCTGGCCAGTACCACATCGACACAAGAGTCCCGCCCCATCTGCGCTACGACACCAAGATCCAGGAGCGTAAGCAACTGCAGGCCCAGAAGCGTGCGCCCTCCCACGAGGTCAACGGACATGGCTCCGCCCTGCACTCTGGTCCTGTCCGGCTGCCCGAGCTGAAGCCGGCACCAAAGAGCCACAAGGGCAAGCAAGCACATGGATCCAAGGGCCTCAAGTGGCCGCTCAACATGTCCGTCAACGGCGCTAACGGGGCGACCTACCCTGCTGGTCACTATGATGGCCACAGCACCGTCGTTCGTGAGCCAACGCCACCGCCGCCGCCTCCTCCCCCAAAGTACCCGATTGAAGACCTTCAACTAGGGCCCAGGGAGGGTAGCGTGCGTCCCCGGCTCAAGTTTATGTGCAATGACCCCCCTACCAAGACCAAGAACGGCGTTGAGCTCAGCTATGATCACATCCACATGTCTTCCGTTGGCTCCTTACTCGAGACGTGGGACACGCTCAATGTCTATTGCGAGATATTCCAACTGGATTCCTTCACCTTTGACGACTTTGTCGAGGCCATGTCGGTGGCTTCTGAGGAAGTGCCGGTCCAGCTTTTTGAGGAGATCCATTGCTCCGTGCTGAAGATCCTGGTCGATTCGGAAGCCGAGGGCGGCAAAGTGAGGATTACACTCCCCGAGGTGGAGGAAGAGGAAAGTGACGAGGAGGAGGAAGAGGAGGAGGAGGAGAGTGCCGAGGCGACGCCGGAACCAGAACCGAAGCCGTCAGGTCGAGCCACCAGGAGCAGCCTTGCCAAGCTCGAGGCCGAAAGACTGGCAGCCGAAGCCGCCGCCGCGGAGGAGGAGAGCCTCAGGGCGGAGCTTGAGTCAAAGCACCGTGCCGAAGACCTGCTGAAGGAATACGACTGGATCGAGCGCCTGCGCAATCGGGATTTTGCCAGCGGTGGCTGGGAGAGGATCCTTGTCGGCCTGCTCCACCAACTGTCCAAGAACGAGCGCCACGAGGCGATTTGCGAGGAGCTGCTGCTGCAGCTGGTGCCCCCCGAGATGGAGCCGTCGCAGGAGGCTGTGCGACAGAGATATGCCGAGCTCGACATCAACTACCGCGTGAAGGCGCTGCAGATCCTTTGCATGCTCACCATGGAGACCAAGGCCGTCAGAGGCTACATGGAAGACTGCAGCGAGACGATGACCAAGTACCGTAAGGAGAGAATTGAATGGCAGCGACAGCGGAAACAAGCGTATGTGAACTGGGTCAAGCCGCTCCCTTGATTTGACTAACAGGCCCCTTCAGGATCGAGGATCTCCGCCAGCTTAACGAGGAACGCAAGGCCCTGATGCCGGAGAACACGCCCGTTGAGGAATCGAACAACTCCGCCAAAAAGGACGATGTTACGATGACCGACATGGACCAGTCGCAAGTTGGAAACGATGAAGAGGCCGAGGGCAGCGCTGATGACAACAGCAAGTCGCAAAAGAAACGGCGAGGACGCGGCCCGTCCGAGAAGCAACGAAAGCGCGAAGAGGAGAAGGAGCGAAAGGCCAAGGAAAAGGAGAAGGAGAAGGAGAAGGAGAAGGAGCAAAAGGAACCGATCAAGCTGCCACCGCAACAGATGAAGCAGTACAACAAGGTCCTCAAGGAGATTCAGAAGAAAGAGGACATCATCAAGGAGTGCGAGGACGAGATTGCTGTCATCGAAAACGACCTACGCGAGGCCGACTGTCCGAGAACAAGAGTGCTGGGTAAGGATCGGTTCTGGAACCGGTACTACTGGTTTGAGCGCAACGGCATGCCGTATGCGGGCCTCCCCAACAGCTCGACAGCCTACGCGGAGTACGCAAACGGGTGCATCTGGGTGCAGGGCCCCGACGAGCTGGAGCGAGAGGGCTACATCGACGTGCCGGCCGAGCTCCAGAGCGAGTACAAGGCCAAGTTCGACATGACGATCCCGGAACGCAAGGCCAAGGAGGAGAACGGCACGAGCATTTTCACCGCACGGCAATGGGGCTACATCTCGGAGCCCGAGGACGTGGACCAGCTGATCCGATGGCTGGACCCGCGGGGCTTCAACGAGCTGAAGCTGCGTAAGGAGCTGCTCAACTACAAGGACAAGATTGCGATGCACATGGAGAACCGTAAGAGGTACCTGGCGGCGGCGGCGGACGGCGACGCGGACAAGAGGGACGAGGCGGTGACGAAGCGCACGAGCTCGCGGATCCGCGAGAAGACGCCGGAGCCGCCGAGCTATCGCTGCCTGCAGTGGGAGAACACGACGGCGCTGGAGGAGCTGGGACACTTGCACGCAGACCAGCCGCCGCCGCCGCGCGCGAGGAAGCAGACGAAGAAGAGGGAGGCGATGGGTGAGCCGGCGGGCAGAGGGGCGGCAAAGGCACGACGTCGCTGATTGGGAGGACGCTGAAAGGGATGTGAGGGCTGTGCTCTTCAACAAGGCTTGAAGACAGTAACATGGAGTGGTTTCACTTTGTCACAAAGCATAAGGGCGCATAGAAAAGGGCGACGGACGGTGTTGCGAGTATACATCATGGCAAGGCGGCGTTGGGAGCTGGATGCATGTAACGGCGAGGGCTGCAAGACAGACAACATTATGGACTTGTTGCTGCACCGGCGTTGCGGGCTGTTTTACTTTGCGATGACTAGGCCGCTTCATAGAGAAGCAGACGACGATGATCAGCACAAGTCGATACAGCGCGAGTCCGAGTGTCCGAGCGACTAGGACAGCCAAGTATGCGGCCCAAGGCCATCTGATTGATGACTGCAGGAAATGGGTTCAGGTTACGGACGTGCCTGTAGAGTATTGCTTTGTCCCGCACGGTCACATTCGCACCGGCGCTGCGCTCCAATCACATGCAAACCTCCGACGAAAGCGCATGCCTCGCCCAGGACCAACAACGGCCGACCGCCCGACGCAACGTCGTCGAGCTGCCTTGCGGAACAGTGGCAGCGGCATGGGGAGAGTCTTTGGCCCGAGGTCCAGCAGGGCGCTAGCACCTGGGACGCGAAAAGGGTGGGGATGGTGTCGGCATTGCGAGGCTCCGTCGACGGGTCGTGTCGTCATGGTCACGGAAAGGCGACTGCTGGGTTGTCCTGGAGCGAGCGTTTAAAGCCTGGCCGAGGGCTTTATCGTCCGTCTCCCGGCCTCCACCCTGCGCGTCGATGCTGGGACTCTCGCCTCCTTGCGTCTGAAGCCGTTGCGGACAAACTCGACATCGACATGGCCACCACCGCCGACGAGGAGCAGCCGCTCCCCCAGATCAAGCTCTACTGGTGAGTCGGGGTCCCGCGAGCCGTCTTCGCTCGTCTGACAGGGCAAAGGCTCGACAGCTCCCGCTCGCAGCGCATCCTCTGGCTCCTCGAGGAGCTCAAGGCCCCCTACGAGCTCGAGATCTTCCACCGCGACAAGCAGACGATGCTCGCGCCCCCCGAGCTCGAAAGGGTGCACCCCCTCGGCAAGTCGCCCGTCATCGGCATCACGCTCCCCGGCGGCGGCGAGCCCATCGTGCTGGCCGAGAGCGGCCTCATGACGCAGTACCTGTGCGAACACCTGCCCGAGGGCAAGCGCCTGGTCCCCGCGCGCTGGAAGGACGGCATGGAGGGCCGCGTCGGCGGCGAGACGGAGGGCTGGCTGCGGTATCAGTACTTTCTGCACTATGCCGAGGGGAGTCTGATGCCGGTCCTGGTCATGGCACTGGTCATCTCGCGTAGGCCGACGCCCTCTCCTCTTCCGTGACATGGCAAGACGCTGACCAGCCGCAGGCCTCAAGTCCACCCAGGTCCCCTTCTTCGTGCGCCCCATCACCGCCATCGTCGCCAACCGCATCTTCTCGCTCTTCATCTTCCCCAACGCCCAGCGCCACCTCAAGTTCATCGATGGCCAGCTCGCCACCTCGGGCGGGCGCTACCTCTGCGGCGACACCCTCTCCGCCGCCGACATCCTCATGAGCTTCCCGCTCATCGCCGCAAAGGACCGCTGGGACGACATGGGCGCCTGGGAGGGCGGCTCGTGGGCCAAGGCTCACCCGCGCGTCCTCGAGTACGTCGAGCGGCTCGAGGGCGAGGAGGGGTACAGGCGCAGCGTCGAGAAGATTGAAGCCATTGATGGCAAGTTTTCGGCGTCGTTGTGAGGCCGGGCGCCTGGTTGTGCAGAGTGTACAGAGATTGGCAGAACGGATCATGAGTTGGATACCACAGGCAACAGCGGTATAATGTCTATTTACTTCATCCCTCGAGAATCAAACGTCTATGCAATGCGAACGTGAACAATTGAGACGGCTGTTCCTTGTATTCGTACTCGCATCACTTCCCTGAGAAAAAGACAATCGGCGGCCCGCCAATGAGTGCCGACTATGCGCATCGATGCCGCGCTGTCATTGGCCAGCGCCCACCCCTGTCGCCAACCTCACCCTCTCGAAAATGTCCCCAGCTTCACGCATCCACGCCTCACCTCACCTCAACAACGCGGCCCGCCATGTACGCGTCAAGAACAACATGCTGGAGGTGCGCCTCGCGCATGCGCGTTGCCGCCTCTGCGCCCAGGCCCGCCGCCGCAGCCTGGTTCTCGTCCCTGGCCGACGCAGCCTCCGATCCATCCCCAACAGCGAGGCCAGAGGTCAGCAGCAATGAGCGGCAGCCGGGAGCAGCAGCACCTGTGCAGAGCGGGCGGCGCATGCCTTTCGGGCAGAAGTCGGCAGGCCCCAGGAAGTCCTCCTCCAAGGCGTCGCAGGAGTCCGCCGTCGCGCTCTTCAACGACGTCGTGAAGAAGGCCGAAGCCTCAGCCGCCGAGGGCGCCGCCGCCGTCGCACGCCAGCCCTCGCTGGGTGAATGGGAGATTGCCGCCAAGATGAAGGGGCTCGGCGAGAAGGGCCTCGAGCCACGGGAGCGGCTGCGCCTTTTCCAGGCCGACATCTGGCCGCACGTCAAGGAGATGCGCGGCCAGATGCCCAAGCACCTGTACCTGTCCACCACGCAGTTCCTGGCCCGGGCGTGCGACGCCGTGGCCGAAAAGGGCCAGACGGGCAGCAGCGTGCCGCTGTCCAGGATGTGCGGCAGGATCGGGAAATGGGACCTCGACGTGCGCAACGAGCTGGTGCTCAATCTCTGCCACGCCCTCGTCGGCGAGCGGCACTCGTCGGCGGAGCGCAACGCCATCGTCGAGGAGCTCATCGACATGTGGAAGCACATCTCGCAGCTGAGGCGCAAGAGCCAGGGCCACCACAGCGGCCTGCAGTTTGTCCTGCCCACCGCCGGCGAGATCTTCCAAGACGCCGACGCCGAGCAGCAGCGCGCGAGCAACATGGCTCCCGTGACGAAGGCTCTCGCCAGCATCTTCGTCCAGTTTCGGCTCGAGCAGGCCCGGGAGCTGGTGCCGGGGCTATTGGCCACGGTGGCCGTCTTGTCCGATCCACGGCTTGCGAGGCCCGGTGCGCAAGCCAAGGCCGCGCCGCTGTTGAACCTCGTGGCTGCGGCTCTCCAACGGGGGACCGCGGACGAGGCTTACGTCGAGGGTGCGTTCGGAGCAAAGATGCGATTCCCGTCGTCGAAGCTACCGGAGCTCCGGTCGTACGTGGTCGGACAGTGGCCACACGCCGTGGCCATGCTCGCCGACGCGGACTCGCCGTGGCGGCACGGTCTCGCCGCCGCCAAAGGCCCCGACGGCGGATCCTCCTCGAACCTCGGCACGTTCCACAAGCAGCTCCGCGTGGCATACCGCTCGCGCAACACCGGCGCCGTCGTCTCCATCTGGGAGGACCTCAAGACCCGCCTGGCCCAGAAGCCGGACCTCGCCCGGCAGATGCGCGAGGACCCCGAGTTCCTCGACTTTTGGATCTTCGTGTGGTGCGCCGTGCGCCGGCCGGCCAAGCTGCAGGAGACGCTCGACCTGATGCAGGAGATCCGGGTGCAGCCCACGGTCAAGTCGTACACGTCCATGATGCACGGGTGGAAGATGTGCAAGGACGTCGACAGGATCGCCGCGCTCTGGGACAAGCTGGTCGAGTCCAGCATGCGGCTCGACGCCGTCATCTGGACGGAGCGCATCTCGGGCCTCATCGAGGCCGGCAGGCCCCAGGCGGGCATCCAGGCGCTGGCGGAGATGATGGCGCTGTGGAAGCAGGCCATCGCCAAGAGGGGAGCCGACGGCGCCGCGGCCGCGGCCGTGCAACCCAGCATCGAGGTCGTCAACGCCGCCTTCAAGGGCCTCATCCGCCTCGACCTCGGCGCCGCCAACGAGGTGCTCGCCTGGGCCGGCCGCGAGGGCATCGAGCCCAACATCCGCACCTACAACATCCTGCTGCGCGAGAGCTTCCGCGGCGACACGCCCGACGACGTGCAGAGCCTCCTGCGCGCCATGAAGGCCCAGGGCGTCGAGCCCGACGCCGCCACCTTCACCGTCATCCTCGAGGAGGTGCTCGGCGTCCTGGACAACACGTCGGCCGCCGAGCAGGTCCACGCCGTGCGGCAGGTCTTCGCCGACATCGAGGCCGCGAGCCTGCGCGCCAACCTCGAGACGTACGGCAAGATGCTCTACGCCGTGGCCTCGCTCGCCAACGGCGGCGCCGACGAGGCCGTCGCCGCCGTCCAGGCGCACATGCGCGCCGCCGGCTTCTCCGCCACGCCGCACATGGTCACCATCCTCATCGAGCGCGCCCTCGCCCGCGACCACCGCGCCCCGCCCGGCGCCGTCCAGGCCCTCCTGCGCGAGCACAACCTCACGCACGTCGCCCAGGGCGACCAGACGCTGTGGGAGCGCGTCATGAGCGCCCACGCCGCCACCGGCGACACCCCCGCCGCCATGGCCGTCTTCGCGGACCTCGCCCGCGCCGGCCGCCCCGTCACCTCGCTGCCCTGCCTGACGGACCTGCTCAGGGCCCTGCTCGCGGCCGGCCGGCCCGAGGACGCGCGCGACGTGGTGCGCGCGACGCTGCGGCACAAGGTGCGCCGCGCGGCGACCGACGGCGTCGAGGTCGGCAGGGACGCGCGGTACTGGCGCCATCACTTCTGGTACATGGCCCGGGAGAACGGGCTGCTCGACTGGGACGAAGTGCCGCTGGAGCTGCAGAGCCGGCTGCGCGGGCACGCGAGCTGAGGGGGGGAGGGGGGTGTCTTGTAGCTCTTGTAGCATCACACATGGTGGCCACCGGCGGCACCGCCTCCATATTCGATATAGAATGTCCAAACATCCAAACACCAGGCCCCATCGGCCGTGTCCCCATATGCGCCTCACGCCCCCGTCCAAGATTCTGGCTTGTAAGATTTCTACACAGTTCCCCTCACGACTCGTCCATGGCACCACTCCCCCCTTCGCCCGAGGCACCACCGCCGTCGCCGCCCTCGTTCGCGCTCGCGCTCCCGCTCCCCAGCGCAGCAGCCAGCTTCTCCAGCCCTTCCACCTCGCCCCTTGCCAGGCCCCTGCCCTCGCCCTGCCACTCGCCGTCGCGCACCTCGCCCCGCGGACCGAGCTCCAGCCCGCCGGAGCGCTCGAGGTACTTGCGCGACGAGGCCTCGATGTACTCGGCGCGTTCGCGGCGCCACGATTTCCTGCCCTCGGCGGGGCGCTGCTCGTTGCCGTCGGCGTCGGCGTCGTCGTCGTCGTCTGCGGCGTCCGCCGTGCCGAGGTCGGGGAGGATGGTGCGGAGCGAGGTGGAGAGGGAGCGCAGGGCCTGGAGCTGGGAGAGGGCAAACTCCGTCGTCGTCGTGATGGGCTGCTCGGTGCCGCCCTCCTCGAGGGTTCCCTTGTCGCGCAGGAACCCAAACGGACTCGGCTGCGTCCCCTCCTCGGCCTTGACGTCCCCGTCCAGCACGCCCAGCGCGCCCCTCAGCCTGCGCAGCAGCGCGTCGTTGCGCGCCCTCTCCGCCTCGAGCGCCACGTGCAGCCGCTGGCTCGCCTGGAGCCTCCGCCGCAGCGCCGTCACCGACTCCGCCGTCGGGCGGTCCGGCTGCGGGCCGGGCGCCAGGTCCAGGCCGTCGTAGTGCGCGAGGCGCATGTAGGGCTGGTGCTCGGGCCGCACGGTGAGGATGTAGCGCATCACGTACAGCTCGAAGAGGTCGAACGTCTTGTCGATGGAGGCGTTGAGCAGCGTCTCGAGCTGGTGCGTGCCGTTTTCGATCTCCAGCTTGGCCGCCTCCTCGGCGGAGGCGTCGCCGTCGGTGGCGGCGGCATTGTCCTTGTCTTTGGATTTCCTGGACGCGCCGGAGGAGAAGCCGAGCTTCTGGGGGGGTATGGAGAGGAGGAGGCGCTCGACGGAGTCGATGGCGCGGTCAGAGAGGACGTTGACGGTGTTGATGATGTCGTCGAGGAGGGCCTGGGGGGTGCAAGTGTTAGTGACCGCCGGTGTGCGTGAGAGGGTGGTTGAGTCGTACGACGGGGGGGTAGCTAAAGTGCTCCGTCAAGAGCTCATAGTCGGAACTGGTCGGCGCAGACATGGTGCCCTGTTTGATGTGGCTGCGACGAGATGGTCGCCCGTCGGCGATGCCCAGACGCGACGAGACGTGTCTCCAAAAGTCGAGCCGATGTAGGCACTGTGTTGCGGGCCAATTCCTTGTCGCTTTCAGGGGGGAAAAAGCGATCCTGTGGCGAGCAACAAGACAGAACACAGTCTCTCGGCAATCAAGGACATGTGGAGTTGGTTGTCGCGAGATGAATAGCTGAGAAAGCCGCGGTTCCAAGAGCTGCGATAATTGCTACCTGAATCGCAAGGCGCCTGTCATTTTGTGGAAGCCGCCCCGCGCTGACGAGCAACCACCACCCTGTACGTCACCCCCGCACCCAGTGGACACCGCACCTCACGTCCTGCAGACCATCTTGCATCGCAAGGTGCGCAGACTGCAGGCTCCCAAAGACAGCGACGCGCCAGGCCAGCAGCATCATGCCTGACTTCAAGGGCTTGGCCAAGAACGGATGGCACCCCGAGATGAAAGGCACCTCCCTCAAGGGCCAGGTGGTGAGTGGTGCCCCAGCATCCCCCCCAGGGCGAGCCGGAACCTCAGCTTCTCACATGCCGCGTGTACACAGTCCGGCCTCATGGGCCGCAAAAAGGACTCCGACGAGCGGTCCCAGCACGTCGCCCGCCCCCTGACCGACCTCAAGGACCCCTCGTCCTTTGCTCCGCCCCCGCGACGCTCCGGCCCCGGCGCCCTGCCGCCCCCGGCGCCCGCCCCGGCCTCTCCGCGCAAGGTC
>JALHCA010000542.1:0-15202 GCA_024340505.1 Tolypocladium nubicola
CCGCGAGCGCGGCCTCGCCGCCCTCGCCGGCGCGCAGCGCGGGCAGCGCGTCGCCGAGCCCCTCGAGCGACGTCTTGAGCTTGTTGCCGGCGCGCCGCTGGCGCCGCGGCTTGGTGACGCGCGACGAGGACGAGGCGATGCGGGAGACGAAGGAGGAGTGTTTCATGATGCGCTTGTCGCGCTTGCTGGACAGGAAGGCGTCCGTCACGGCGGCGTCCGGGCGGAAGATCTTGGCGGGCAGCAGCGGGTGGATGGCGCCCGTGACGCGGGCGTGGCGGAGCTCCCGCGCGGAGGGCGGCTTGGGCGCGACGGGGGCCTGGGGTTTGGCCTGTTAGTCTGGGCGCGTATGGCCGTCGGGGGCGTGGAGGGCTTACCATGGTGTTTGCGTGCGTGGGGTTGACGGTGAGTTGAGGGTGGATGGGTTGCTGGCGGCGGTGATATCGGGAAAGTTTTCGGTGACGATCGTTCACCGAGGTGGCGTGGTGGGGCGCCCGGAGGGGCATTTTCAGCGGGCGAAGCTACCCTGTACTTTACGAGGACTCGCTCCGACACAATGCAAGCTCTGCTTCCATGTATGTGCACCCTAGTGGGTTGGTGAAAGATGGACAAGATCGACCATCTCCGCCGGGAGATTGCCAAGCGCGAATCCGAGCTCGCAGACCTGAGGTCGCAGCTCGCCGTCGCGGAATCAGAACACCGAGCGCAAGAGAGCACATCGTGGCCGTGGCCGCTGCAGGATCACGAATACGAGCGCTACGGGCGACAGATGATTGTGCCCGGCTTTGGCTTACAAGGTATTCACCTGCTTCTCACATCCACGCCAGAAGAGCAGGGCCTGACACATCTGCAGCACAGCTGCGACTCAAGAACAGCAGGGTCCTCGTCGTCGGCGCCGGGGGGCTCGGCTGCCCGGCCGCGGCGTACCTCGCGGGCGCGGGCGTCGGGGTGCTGGGCCTCGTTGACGCGGACGAGGTCGAGGTGTCGAATCTGCACCGGCAGGTTGCGCACTCGACGGGCCGCGTGGGGATGAGCAAGGTCCTCAGCGCGATCACATATCTGCGGGAGTGCGTCCCCCTTCGCTCCTCTCAAGGCCACGCTCACTTACATGGCTGTTTCAGACTCAACCCGACCGTCACGTACAGGAGCCACCGGGAGCACCTCTCCCCGCGCAACGCCCGGGCCATCGTCTCGCAGTACGACCTCGTGCTCGACTGCACCGACCACCCGGCGTCGCGGTACCTCGTGTCCGACGCGTGCGTCCTGCTGCGGCGGCCGCTCGTCTCGGCGTCGGCCTTCCAGACCAGCGGGCAGCTCATCGTGCTCAACAGCCCGCCGGGCGCGGGGCCCTGCTACCGCTGCGTGTTCCCGCGGCCGCCGCCGCCGGAGAGCGTCGTCGGGTGCGGCGAGGGCGGCGTGCTGGGCCCCGTGGTGGGCGTCATGGGCGTGCTGCAGGCGCTCGAGGCGATCAGGCTGGTCGCGAGGGGGGGGCTCGAGGCCGCCCCGGGGGAGGAGGCAGGGGAGCAGAGGATGCTGCTGTTCAGCGCCGGGGGCGAGGGGCCGTCGTTCCGGTCGGTTCGCATGCGGGGCCGGCGCGAGGGCTGCTTCGCCTGCTCGGCCGGGGGCGGGCTCACGCTCGAGCACCTGGAGACGTCGGCCGACTACATCCAGTTCTGTGGCGTCGCCAAGCCCGTCGCTCTGTTGCGGCCGGAGGAGCGCGTCACGGCCGAGCAGTACCGCGAGGCGCGCGCCGCCGGCGCGCACACGCTGCTCGACGTCCGCGAGAGGGAGCACTTCAGCCTGGGCAGCATCCCCGGCGCGGTCAACGTGCCCATCAGCCGCTTCAACTGCGGCGACGCCATGCCCGAGCTGGCGGCCGCCGCAGCGGGGCACGGCCCGATATACGTCGTGTGCCGCGTGGGGAACGACTCGCAGGTGGCGGCGCGGAGGCTCAAGGACCTGGGCTTCGACAACGGGGGTGGGCGGTTCGTTGGCGATATCAGCGGGGGGTTACGGGCGTGGAGAGAGGCTGTGGACCCCACGCTGCCGTTCCTATGACGTTGATGGAGAGGTGAATAGAGGTTCAAGAGAATGAGTCGTTTTGACAAGAGGAGTTGGCTGTTGTACAACACCCTCGCGATTGTTATATTGCTACAATGAGAGTATGGGCACACCCGCACCCAGTAGGTGACTGTCCGTCTGTTCCACCACTGCCAGTCAGCTTACACAAAGTTGGCCGTCTTCTTCTTGTTGAACGCCCGCTGGTCCTTGAGCCACTGCCTATAGCCCGAGACGCTCTGGATCCTTTCGCCGTAAAAGTCGGGGACTGCACCGCGTCAGTAAATTTCCACGCAAAAGGAAGAGAGACGCCTACCTGGGTTCCCGGCGCTCGAGTTGGAGGGGTCGACGCGGTTCTTCTTGACGCGGGCGAAGAACGTCTTCTCCTTCTCGATCATCTGCGCCTTGAGACGGTGGTTGAGCAGGTAGAAGACCTGGTTGCCGATGCTGGGCCCCACCAGCCAGCCCATGCCGGCGCAGGCCAGCGTCATGAGCCCGAGGGTGACGAAGGGGTCGAGCGGGATCTGCATGACGAGCGGCTCGGCGAGCCCCGTCGAGAGCAGGATGGCGCCGCCCGCGCCGCCGAGCACGCCCGACGCGACGGAGAAGACGAGCTGCACGCGGCGGCGGCGCAGGCGCAGCTTGAAGAAGGTGTTCCAGTCGAGCGCGGGCTTGGCGGCCGGCGATGCAGACGGCGAGGCGGCGGCGGCGGCGGAGAAGGGTCGGGCTGCGGAGGCGATGGTCACCGTCGTCGTCATGGTCGGTCGGGCCCTGGGGCTGAGACAGCTCGCGCTCGCGAGGCCGTGGCTCGACCGCGCAAACGCCTGTCGCGGCAGGGGCGCGCGCGCGAGGCACACCGGGTGCGTTGTCGAGAGCGAGGCGTGGGGACAGCACCGCGCGAGGCTCTGGGCCCGGCTGGTGGCCGGGCCGGGCCAGCGCGCGGCCAGCGTCTTCAGCGGCGTGGACATGGTCGAGGGAGCTCAGCCAGGGGCGATGGATCAAGCGGCCTGGGGAGGTGTGCGGGTGTCGCGGTGGTTGTCGATGGGCGGTTTGGAGGTGAGCGTGAGGTATAGAGCTTGCTCTCGAGATCTTTTGGAGGAAAGGCGGGCGCTAGTGCAGGCGCGCGGGTGCACGGCTGGCGCGCCGGGGGCCAATGAGCGGCGGGGAAGGGAAAGGTCCAACCGGCAGGCTTTGACTCGGGAGGCGGTGCTTGAAGAGGATATTTATTAATACGAGTACGGAGTGTTTCTTGTTGAATAGGTAAATGTTAACGTCAGGAACAGGCCACGAAGCCCCTGCGCGGCAATGAAGCAGCGGCTTGATTGTCTCGAGGTGCGGACGTACGCGAAGGTCCCACTATAGCCCATAGTACGTCTACGCCTTGACTGTGTCTTTTATGCCCAGAATGGCATCTCTGTACGTTTCCTCGGCTTGTAGGAACCAATCCATAACCCCGTTACCTAGCCCTGATACACTTCCATGTAGCCTTAGAAGCTCCAATTACTTATTACCGCTGCTTCGTGATACCGCTGGACTCTGTCCGAGACGGAATATTGGTACATCCTGCGTTAACGATTGGTTCCACGACCGAGTTGAGCAAACGTAATGATACATTTGTTGTTATAGTGACATAGTTATCAACAGCGCTCATCTGATAGACTTCGCACGAGGGGGGACACATGCTTTCAACTGCTGATTTCTCGGACTGCTGGTCCAAAGAGTTGGGAGTAATGAAGCCATCACTGGAGCCTTTGTTCTATATGGAGCTACAGATCCATTGGCTGCAACTGTATAGGGCCTTTCGCATGCGTGACTAGGTGCTGAGGTGAAGGTTCAGAGCGTATGCTGTGGGGGCTTGAAGGCATTCATACCTTCTTGTCAATAGAGCCATCTTGCGGCATCGGTCAGTTGGCTGGACGTCCAAAAATGGGGCCATAATGGTATCAAGAAACGGGTCCTAGTAGCCAACCAAAGCCACATTTTCTTTGACGATTCTTGTTTTATTCTTTTTATTACAGTACTATTGTTTTGTTTGAGAGCATCGGACTTGGTATTGCAAAGCTGAATAGCTTAGTCAGCCGCCTTCCCTCGCGACAATCGCTGAAGCTCCCAAACCAACCACGACACTCTACTTGTTACTTCCGCGCATGTTCAGCAGGCGGCATTCACTGGAACACACAGATCGCTGTGTCGTCTCTGAATCCATACTCTCCGCGCCATGAACTCCTAGCCTCGACGCGCGGTGCTGGCCCTCCAACGTCGCGACGTCACGGTAGTCGCGCCCTCACCCCGCGCCTCGATGGCCCATGATGTAGCCATGGAACGACCGCCTTTGTCGACACGCCCAGCCCCCCAGCGGCGAGCCCGCAGCGACAAGAAAAAAGGCCGAATCGTCATACCGCTCTACTCAAAGCCGCGCGACTATGTCCCAGGCAGTGGCCCCCCACTCCAGCAGCTCTGCCTCCTGCCACCCAACGACTCGACAGCGTACATCGTCGAGCGCATTCTGCTACCCTCCCCCGGGCTCGCTGCCGACCGCAGACCGCTGCCGAAGCGCATGACGTACGTCGTCGGATGGCGGGATCTCCCCGCGGCGAGGCTGCTGGTCCCGGCCATGCAGGTCCTCGACTACGTCTCGCCCAAGGCCCTCGAGGAGTGGGAGTGGAACATGGAGACGGAGCTGGACGACGAGCGCAGGAAGCTGGCCGAGGACAGGCAGAACGTGGAGCCGGTAAAGGCAGGCAAGAAGAAGGCGCGTCCGCCGGCGCATACGGCCATCGAGTCCGCCATCGTTGCGGACCCGGAGACGGAGGCCCAGACGCACCCGAAGATGGGTGCCATGAGCTTGTCCACGCCGCAGAAGTCGAGGCTGGAGGACTTTGACGAGGGGCTTTCGGACGAGGAGGACGAGGAGGCGAGCCCGTCGAGACAGCTCGCGCGCGAGACGGAGGGGACTACAATACAACCCTTTTCGGACAAAATGAAGGTCGGGGCCGGAGAGGACGGCATCGAACGGGATTTCACGGATGCACAGGGAGTCGGCTCGGCGAGCTCAGGGCAGCTTCGCGCTGGCTGGGGATCAGACGTGGGCAGATCTGATGCCGTCGGATTGAATCGGGGAGCGCCTTCACACATGTCGATGCCTGGCCCGTCTGCTCTGCCGTTCAGCGCCGACTCTGCAACACAAACGTCGTATGCGAGTTTAATTCGGTTCTCGGGCGTTCCCTATGTGTATCCAAACGGAAAGCCACAGCTCCTCAGCGATGGCAACGGGGGCTTCATCTCCTTGAACGCAAATGGCGCAAGCCATGCAACCCCAAAGACCAAGGCTCGGCTGCCAACGTCTGAGCGTCCATCGAGCAGCAAGAAGGCTCTATCGACGATCAAGCAAATAAAGCAGCCAACACCGTCTCGAAAACAGCCCGCAAAGAGGGCAAAGGCAAAGACGAAACCCATCGTCTTCGATGACAACGGCGAACCGATATGGGAGGTTAAACGCATCGAGGACATGGAGATGTACGAGGTCGAGGGCCAGGGCTTGGTGCGGTACTTTAGGGTACGGTGGGAGGGAGACTGGCCGCCTGGCCAGAACCCGACGTGGGAGCCCGAGGACAACATCCCAGCAAACATGGTGCGGAACTACTTCAAGCGAGGCAATGAAAGGAAGAGGAAGCGAGCAGCCCGGGCATCAACATCGGCATCGGCACACAAGGCGCCAAAGCTGAAGCAGCCACGGGCGAAGCCGACGCTGGGCGTGGGGAAGCAGTACGCTTCGGTCAGCGAGGCGTTTGCCGGCGACGAAGTGTATGACGATGCCCCGGAGATGGGGTCCGACGACGAAGACATCCACGAGGAATATGCTGGCAATGATGATGAGGGTGAGGGATATGAGGATGAGGGCGAGCTGCTCGTCGTTGATGGACAGACTCATCCTGCCAAGTCGGCGTGGACGTGTGCGATCGGGCACACAGGTCAGCCTTGAGCTTCTGGGCGCATCACGGCATCGGGCGACTCACAATGCTTGGGGAGCGGCATTAGCTATTGGAGACGGGGTCTTATGCCACGGCGTCTACGTGGCGGACGGCATAGGCATCCACGACTGGAGAGAGGAGAGTGGGACCATCGAGGGATTCCACCTAGCCACAGGCGCAAATACCCAGTCTCAAAGACTCAGACTTGACAGATTTCGCTTTTTGATCTACTGATCCCCGTTCTATATCATTCGCCGTTTTGGTTTCACTGTTTGTGAGCACCGCGTTTGTCTATCCTTCCCGACAAGCAGAGTCCATATACCACCCCTCCTATCCTGCCGGCCACAAACGCCACGCCACGGCGCAATGCCTCGCGGCAGCGTCGATGCCTCAACGGCCACCACAGCCATTTGTCCTCCTGCCCATCATCCGACAGCAGCACGCCCCGTTGGGCCGCGTCGAGGTACTCCCTTATAACGCGAGGCAGCGGCGAGGCCTTTATATCAACGCAGCCCCAGGGGCAGCGGGCCTCGCACCGCGGCACGCGCCACTCCTCCAGGCCCAGTTCGTGTGCCTTCTCGCGGCGGTGCCTCGCCAGCCGGCCGTAGCGCTCCCAGGTGCGCAGGTTGACGGCGCCGTGGGCCTCGAAGTGCCGGTCCCACTCGTCCTCCCAGCCCGGTTCGTGGAGGGTGTTGGCCATGAACAGCTTCGTGTCGTCCTCGGCGGAGATGCCCCAGCTCCACGCGCGGCGGACGAGCTTGATGGCGCTGCCAACAATGCGGTATTCGGTGTCGCGGTAGTCGGTGCGGTCGGCGAGGTAGGATGACACATCGGATGGCGAGATGCAGAGGGCCTCGGCGAGGGCCTCCGTTGCAGACGGACTGGCGGCGCATGGCGGCGGCGCTGAGGCGTCTTGGGGTTCCTGGCCGCGCGGTAGGCTGGCCGGCTGGTTCTGTCCCGAGCCGTAGCGGTTGTATGGGGGACAGTTCCAAGCCCGGCGGAGATGGTCCCCGGGAATGTGGCCGACGATGTTTGTAGAGCCTGCGCTGTGTAGCACGCCGTCCTGCGCCCCCTGAGTCGAGTCGGACACGTACTGTGGGCGCGGACCACCGGCCAGGCTGTAGAAGTCGAATCCGAACCGCTCGATGTTCCTCTGGACCCGGCCCGCCTGGAAGAGAGAGGTGAACTCGACGACCAGGTCGCCCTGCTCCTCGTTGTACCAGACGTCCGTAATATGACGGATGCCGATGGCGCTCAGGAGGTGCCACACGGAGCCAATGGGAAAGGACTGCAGGCCGAGTGCGCGCGTGGCACCGCTCTCCAGTAGGTTGTGGTCCAGCGTTGTGTAGGAGAACGAGTTCGTGGGGACCAGCGACACCCGAGCCTCGTGGGCGGTGCCGTCCTCGGCAGCATAGCTGAGGATGATCTCCTTGGCGTCGACGGCGCGAACAAACTCTGCGGCCGAGTTGGGATAGACGAACTCGACCACGGCAGCGCGCGACCCAGTGTTGTCGAAGCTACCCAAGTCAGGCACGATGCTGGCGGTAATGATACCCCCGTAGCAGAATATGCCGCGGAGAAGCTGCGTGAGGACCGTGGAGGAAGGGAGGTTTCCAAAGAGCACCCGCCGGCTGTGAAGGGGGGCGCTCGTGGCGTCTGGCGACGAGGGCATGTATATCCTCGGCCAGGCCAGCGCCACAATGTCCGGGTGATAGGACAGGTGACGGGGCAGGGTCAGCGCCCAGGGAGAGCCCCCGAGGGTGCTTTTTGTTGGCGAGTCAACAAAGGGGTCGCCGTCCTCGGTCTGGGCGATGTCCCAGGCACCGCATGGCTGCCAGTGAGCATCGGGCGCCGTGTTGAGAGCAGTAGCGGTGGCAGTAGTGTCTGCCATGGCGGGAGGCTCCGAGGCTTCCTTGCCGACGAGGTTGATGGTGGCTTCAACCAAACACACCCAGGACGGAATCACCTCTGTGAGAACGGCCACGGCCCGGCCGCCGGGCAGATGCGGGCTCTCCCCCACCAAAGCCGCGGCATTGGACTGTAGGAGCGCGGTCAGAGATGCCGTCGTCTTTATGGGAAGACATGGGCTTGGCCTACTGTGGCTGCCCTGAGGTGAAGCAGATCTCTCTTCTGGCGGGCGAGCAGCTTCCTTATGTAGTTGGCGTGGAAGAGCGGGCTCAGCTTCGGCGAGAGTGGCTTGATGGGTTCGGGGGAGGGCCAAGTGGTGTTCTCGACGTGAGCAGTGGTCGCTTCGGGAACAGGACAGACGGCGTCAATGGACTCTGGAGAGGGAGGCGGCTCATTGGCTGAGATTCCGTGGTTCAGGAAACGTTTCGGAGTCACTATTCCAGAATGGAGGTGAAAGCACGGAGCGCGAGGGTCGAGCGCAGACTCCTTGACGCTCGGCGTCAAAGGGCGATCCATGGTCGCAGCGTTCACGTTGCCGCGAGCCTTCAAAGGACACAAAGGACAGGGTCGAGAGGCGAGTTGCGTGCGAAGGAGATCAACAGAGGCTCTCGAGGAGAGAGGTTGAAGAGGAGCGAGTCTGAAGGCAGAGTCTGAGAGAAATGGGAGATGCTCTGGAAGGGAAGGAACGATGGGTGCCTATTCATAGAAACGCGAGCGTGAACCACAAAGGAAGAGAAGACGGGCAATCGCTAGAAGCTGGAGATGCGGTGAGCGTGTAGAGTGAAGTCGTGCAGATGCGGCGGCTGTTGAGTGTTTGCATCAACGGAGCGGGAGCAGCGTGGACAGGTAGGGCCAGGGTCTTTGGCCTCGGATTGCTGCACTTTTGGCCATGGAAAGCCGTGTATGAGGAGAAGGACAACTACGATGTATCAATGGATGTATTTGTTTGGGCGTATTGACTACTTGAGCGGTGGTGGTTTGCCGCTGAAGAATCGTGAATCTGGCGAGGAATGTTGGTAGTTTGCGACCAGCACCGGGGTCTCAATGCGTGGTACATCGCTCGGCGTGCAAGGCACAGCGGGCAGTGTGCTCGCACCCGAGCGCCATGTGCCCATGATGCGCTGCTGCAGCGTGCACTCGATTGAAGCGTGGGTCTGTGCTCCAAGGATGCCACGCTGTAGAGACGAAGAGCGGCTCCCGGCGCCGCAGAGGTGATTGGAGTTGACGTACAACCCGTGTTTGGTACCTGACACGGACGCGGTAGGACGACGGCCAGCAGGTGTGCGGTGGGACAGGTGCCAGGCCAGCGGGTCCTGGAGGAGCAGACAGGTTGTATGACTTGAATACGGATAATGGGCCTGGGTAGAGGCAGACGATGGTGACATGGACGGTGTGAGTGAGGACGCTCCATACGTCATGAGCATGAGCGCAGGGACGTGCCCTCGCGCTGCCCGTGAAAATACGAGAAAAAGCCACAGCAGGCTGCCTATCCTTGACGAGATATTTAACAGGCCTGTTCTCCGGCCAAGCAGTCATCGGACAGGGCTTTTTGCAGTCATAATGAGACCCGAGAGAGCATTTTAGCTTCGAGAGCCGTCGCATCGCCCAAGCCAAGACCGGCCATTGCAACCTTCCCCAGACTGCCAACGGCGGATGCCGATTCCCGAAGCAACGCCGCGCGGCGCCCTTCCGGTCCGGCGGCGGGTCGGAGGCGGACGGCCGTTGCACATCCCTGGACAGCCCTGGACATCCCTGGACAGCCCTGGACATCCCTGGATAGCCCTGGACAGCCGTTGGACAGCCCTGGACAGCCCTTAGCTGGAGAGCCCACATTTGCCCGGCATTCGAAGCGCCTTCCCGAACGTCTAGTCCTCATCCGTAGTTTCTGTTACTCAATGCCACGGCGGCCAGGCGCAAAGCTCGTCATGAGGCCGCGGATTCGTAACGGGGTCCTGGTCCTCGGAGTTGTCTCTTCCTGCTGTACGAAGCATCTACTCGAATAAAGCGCGCTGAACGCTCTTCGTGTCGACGGCCAAGGGCCTCGTTTGCCTCGCTCGACTCCCGCCGCTCGCCGCTCGACTCCCGCTCACTCCCGCCGCGATGCGGCACCGCACCTGGAACTTGGACGTCGACCGGCTCCTCAACCCCCTCGTCCCGCCGCCGCCATGGCCACACCTGCCGTACCCCGTCGCGCGCTTCTTTGGCTACCGCAAGACGAAGCCGCAGGAGACGGGCAACGTGATGCCCGTGTTCTGGGCCTTTGTCGGCATCTTCTGCGCCATCCTGCTCATTGAGGCCGTCTCCAAGCGGGTGCCGTCGTTTGAGAGCCACGGCGCGCCCATCATCGTCGGCTCCTTTGTACGTGTCTCGGAGCATCCCTCGAGAGGAAGAAGACGGTCGTCGGAGCAAGCGCTCGCGTGATCGTGCGAGGCTGCGGCAGCTAACGCCATGTAACGTCAACAGGGCGCCGCCGCCGTGCTCGAGTTCTACTCCATCGAGGCGCCGCTCGCGCAGCCGCGCAACGCCATCGTCGGCCAGCTCATCTCGTCGCTCGTGGGCGTCGCCATCGCCAAGCTCTTCCGGCTCAGCGACCGCTTCGACGACGTCCAGTGGGTCGGCGGCGCGCTGGCCTGCGCCTCGGCGACGGCGCTCATGGCCCTGACCAAGACGGTGCACCCGCCCGCGGGCGCGACGGCGCTGCTGGCCGTCGTGGACGCGGACCTGGTGCGCATGGGCTGGTTCCTGATCCCCGTCATGATGCTCGGCTGCGCGCTGATGCTAGCCGTCGCGCTGCTCGTCAACAACATCGAGCGCCGCTTCCCCATGTACTGGTGGACGCCCGAGGACTTGCGGCAGCGCAAGCCCGTCTTCCTGCGCCGCAAGCCGGACGTGGAGATGAACGGCAACGACACCGCCGAGGCTCAGGAGAAGGAGGAGGGCGACAAGAGCGACGGCAGCGAGTCGGGACCACAGGAGGCGGCAGCCAACGGCGTCAAGAGGGTTGCGCGCACGCACAGCCATGCGGGCGAGGTGGTCATCAGGCCGGGGCAGGTCGTGGTGCCGGAGCACATGTTTCTCACGCAAGAGGAGCTGCAGCTGCTGGAGACGATGAGCTACAGGTTGTGATGCTGAAAGTTTATCATCTACCCTAGACAGAGCGGTGCTGGCCAAGGGCGCCAGCTGTTAGACGGCATGATATATCCTGGGAATACGATAATGAGATGAATATAATCATATTTCTGCCTTTTCAAGATTTGAAGCTACGAGATAGTTATTGCATGAGGCTCAGCCAAGGTCTGGAGTTCTAGTTCTGAGTCTGACCAGACCACGCGTGGCCGGTGACTCAACGACGCAAGTGCCGTCTTGGACCGAGAAGCAGCCAACAAGAGAGCCTCATCATCTGCCCACTTCCATCTGGCATTGCCTTATGGGTTGACGGCCGCATTCAGATGGCCCAGGATGCACAGGCACAGCAGCCATCTCAGCCCAGGACGCCCCGCATGTCAGGTACCCTGTACGCGTGCGCCCGATTTGGACCCCCTGGAAGCGCCCACAGCAGCATCAAAGAGCACTACAGCGCTCGCGAGGCATGTATCGGGGACCTGCTTCCGGCCTGAGTCACTCCGGGCGAGTTGTGCAACCAACACATAATCCTCAGGCAGATATGTTGCATATAAAGGCTCAGTTTCTTCTGGGCTGGCTTCTGTTGAATCCAATTCTACTTCCTCCAAGCTGGTCGTGCCGTTGACTTCTTCTTTGCTTCGAGTCCGTCGCAGCTTCGAGTCCGTCGCAGCAATGGCATCAGCCGACCATGGCCAGCGGGCATGGTTCCTCCGGTCGACATACCCCGTCGACTTCCCGACCCACGAGGCCCTGACCAAGTCTCGTGCCGAGTTTGACAGCTTCCTGGCCGACGAGCTGAGACGTCGCCGTGGCACGGACGCCGGCTCTGCTGCGACCCCTGAACGGGACATCGATGACACATTCACCCTCGTGAGCGAGCCTACGGAGGGGATTCGCAAGGACATGGATGCCCTCGATGTCGACGACACGGACAATGAGTCTCGTGCTGGTGAAGATGCCAAGCCCGAAGGCGCGGAACCGAGCCGCTTCATGGAGGGACTGCTGAGCCACGACCGGCCGCCCAACATGGACAACAAGATGCTGACCGAGAACACTGATGTTGCGTTCCGGTCGACTTCGAATCCCCTGGTGGACCTCTTCTCCGAGCTCGAGGAGGTCGTCTCCGGTCCCCTCCTGCGAGATCTCCTGGAATCGGCTTGGCGCGTCGACCCCCTAGCCACTCTCAAGATCATCTTCAACGCCCGCTCCATCCATCTTGGCAAAAGCTCACGCAGGACCTTTTACCGCGCCGCGGGCTGGCTGGCTCAGAACCACCCCCTCACCCTGGTGGCGAACCTGGGATGGCTGAGCCGCCCGGTCATCGAGAAGAAAGCCAAGAAGAACGAGGACGATGAGGACGACGTGGTGCTTGTGGAGCCCGAGAACGTGGATGAGCAGACCAAGTTCGACGTCAAGCACGGAGTGGCCCACGGCTACTGGAAGGACCTGCTCAATATCCTGGCCCTCGAGGTCAACGGCAAGCTCGACGTCCTTGCTGATCCCCGCGATGTGCTGAATGTGGAGGACAAGGCGATCAGCCAGGCAATGAAGCACCGGAGGGCAGCCCGATGTGCGCGTGTTTCAGGGGCGGCTACCACGAGGCGCGCAAGAGGCACCGGCCGCGGGGTTGGCCGCGGCAGAGGTGGACGCGGCGATGGCGGAAGCGCAAAGGACGGCCGGCCTGATGGAGATGCTGCCCCCGGCCCAGCAGAGAAGCCTGGCGCTGCGGCCAAGCAGGCGAAGAGGGAGACTCGAAAGCGACGCCACGACACCGCCGTCAGCGCGTTCAACGACAATCCCGTCTACCGGGCCCTGCACCTAGCTGTTGCTCGTCTCTTCGCGGAACAGCTCGCGGCTGATCTCGCTACCCTGCGCGGCAAAGACCCCAAGGCTAAGAGGGCCATCTCGCTTTGCGGCAAGTGGGCGCCGTCGCAGGACCACTTCCACGACAGGCATACCTTCATCATCAGCTCCATCGCCGAAATCATGTACCCGCGCGAGTCGCTGGATGACGTTCCCTCGGCGACAGACGACCGCGAGACGTATCTGAGGCATGCCCGGGAGTGCTATCGCAAGGACATGTCCGCGCTTCGCGAGCACCTGCAGGTTGTCGAGCGGGACGTCACCGCGAGCACCTTTGCCAAGATCAAATACGACCGCGTGCCGTCTTTGGCGATGAGTGCGCACGCTGGCACGTTCATCGCAAAGGACCTTGACAACTTTGAGGAGTACATCTCGCGCGTAGCCGAGGGAAAGGCCAGCATTTCTGGAGCTCCGCTACTGCCCTCGACTCTCATTCAGAAAGCTGGCGCGTACCCCTATTCCGCCTGGCAAACCGCCGCGGAGAAGCAGGCGGCGGGCTCGAAGGCTCTCCTAGAGCACAAGGTGAGAGAGCTCGAGGGCAAGGTTGTAGACGGCCAGTGGAAGGCCTTGGTCCAGCGCATCAGGGATTCAGGAACCCTCTCGTCGAGCATCGCCGTCTGCGACGTCTCCGGCAGCATGGGCGGCCCAGTGTTCCCGGACGGCACGTGTCCCATGGATTCGGCCATTGGCCTCTCTCTCCTCGTTGCAGAGGTCACGGAGCCGCCCTTTGGAGGCGCCTTCATCACCTTCAGCGCGGATCCGCGGGTGCAAGAGGTCAACCTGTCCCGGACGCTGCGCGAAAAGGTCAGCAACATGAAGAGGGCGGACTGGGACATGAACACCGATTTTGTCAAGGTTTTTGAAGCGCTGATCCTGCCCATGGCCCTGGAGAAGAAGCTGAAGCCCGAGGAGATGGTCAAGCGGGTGTTTGTCTTTAGCGACATGCAGTTCGACAGCGCCGAGCCCGAAAGGCGCCTCGCCTCCAGGAGGGCTCGTCGGGGCGAGGAGCCAGAGGACAGCAGGTGGAGCACCTCGTACGAGCGCATCCGGGGCAAGTTCCAGGACGCGGGCTACGCGATGCCGGAGCTCGTCTTCTGGAACCTCGCCGGCGGACGGGCGGGACGCACGGGCCGGGGCGACGCGACGGCGCCGAAGCCCGTGGCAGCGACGGAGCAGGGGACGAGCCTCGTGAGCGGCTACTCGCAGGGCATGCTCAAGCTGTTCCTCGACGGCGGGTCGTTTGAAGAGCCGGAGGCGGAGGAGAGCGAGGATGAAGGCGTGGTTACGGTGGACGGGGCGGCCGAGGCGCCGAGGAAGAGGGCCAAGATGGACCCCCTGACGACGGTCAAGAAGGCGATTGGGCACAAGGCGTATGCGATGCTCACGGTGATGGACTGAGATGGAGGCATTACGATGTATGAAGTTGATTTTCTAAAGCTGCCTTGTTGCTGTAGGTGATGCATGGACTATGAAGCTGGATGGGTATGCAGGTGAAGTTCCGCTACTTCGGTGTAGTCCATAGAACCGCGTATAACTCTTGTAGCATCGGATCTGCGTAAACAGAACTTGGCAAGTCGGAGATACGACTACTGGAAACGCTCACCTCCAGACATCACACTCACAAGAGCATCATTGACATCACCGCTGATACATCCGCCCAGCAACACGCAGCCGAACCTCCTCAGTTCACAGCTAAGCTCCTAGCAGCTACCAAGCCCCCCGTGACCGTCCCTCGGAAGCTGCCCCCATCAAGATGACTGGCACGCAGCCTGTCTCAGCGCAACTTGCCCCAAATGCCGGCCGGACGACGTGCAAAGCGACAGAGCGCTCCCACACGACCGGCACGCGCGGCAGCCGCCCCCCGTGCGGGGGCCGGGAGGCCTCAGGGGTTCGGATTTTACGCACGGAGCGCGGACTTTGCAACTGCTGCGACGTCGGATGGCACGGCGAGGAGGGTGGATGGCGAGGCTTCGGCGCGGGTGGTGTGGCCGGGCACGGGGTCGGGGAGCTCGCGGATGGTGCATGCTGAAGGGTCCGTGGTGTAAGTGGCGGGGTGAGAATGCGCAAAGGGGAGACGCCTTGGCGATTCGAGCGGGCTGGACGTCACATGGCCATCGCCAAGAGCAGGGGAGATTGCGTCGAAGCGATGACAACATCCCGGTGCCTCCTTCACGATGTCGACTGCCTTGCTGATGCTATTTATTACGCCCGGAGGGAGTCCCCTAGAGGGCCACTGCGCTACGCTATTTACCGTTCAGTACATTGTTGCATGTCTCCTCAGG
>JALHCA010000543.1:0-16175 GCA_024340505.1 Tolypocladium nubicola
CCCCCCCCCCCCCCCCTCTCTCGCCCGTCCGTCTCCCTGTCTTTTTCTCGCCGGTCCTTCAACTGCCAGACGACTCACGACCTCGCATACCACTGCTTCCCGCAACTCTCGTTCCTCTTTTCCTCCTTCCCTTCCTCTCTTCTTCTCCCGTTCGCTCTCTTCCCAGCCTTCACACTTGACACTTCACACTTCACACTTCACTTGGCCGCCGCCCTGCCCTCCCCGGCAACCCTTTGGCTTCGCTCCTTTTGCCGGCCCTCTTCCCTATGTCCATCTCCGGAGGGTGCTTGAAACCGTGAGGCTTGGCTTGGCTGGCTGTTTGCTGGGTCGAATCGATTCGATCTGCGTACCGATCCCTGAAGGGCTCCAGGACCCTCCTCTTGTCTCCTTGGCTTTTCGTCTGTTTCTGCCGGCCCATCCTTGGCTTGACAGCCACACACACCCAACGCCCCCTCCTGCTCATACAACACCTTGCCAACCCAACCTAGCTTGCGGTGTTATCCGTCTTGTCTCTTGCATCCGTCCATCTCTTTCTCTGGCACGCATATCAAGTATACTCATACATACATACCTACAAACACCACACCCTGTCCGGCCCCGGTCCAGCGCACCCCTCCCCTCGCCCTGTCTGCTTTGCACCCCCAGCTCTTGTCTCCTGGCCCCCCTCAACTCCCTAATCAGGCCATTTGCTCTGATACACGGGCGACTAGTGAAATCAACCAGGCTCGGCCGCTGCTCCACCGTGACACGGCTCTGGCTTCCCGACTCTGCTGCTGCAACCCACCTCTGGCACCCCTTTGGGAGTCGTCACCATACTGCGCTTCTTCAGCCCGATGCAGGAATCGCCGCGGTAAACAAACAGCGCCAGGTACCGGATAAGGCTACTTCGTACCTCCCTCACCCTCTCTCGCTACAGGGTTCCTCCATCCTCTCTGTGCCCGTTTTTCTCTTCGACGCACCAGCCATGTCCCAATGAGGTTGGCCCGGTTTGTCCGCAGTCCCATCCGCCCCCGCCCCATTCAGTTCTCAAGCTGGTCGTCACCTCCGGCTTGCGTCTCGTCCTATTCGAGTATACAGCTACCACTGCTGCCGAGTTTATATATCCACTGTGTACGCCCGCCCTCCCCACGAGCTGCTCGTTTCCACTTTTCTCTTTTTCCTTTTCTCTCTTCGTTACTGCCTCTTAACTGCCTCGCTCTCGTTCTCTTCTTTGTCTTACACGAGCCATACAATCCTTGCACAGTCCACGGGCTCCTGCCCGTCAACGACACTTCTCCCACACATGCACACGACACGCTTGCAACTCGTCTAAGCGATGATGCTTACCCTGAAGCAGCCACCAGCACCCTACGGCTACAAGTCCGTTCATGATTTGCCGACGCCGCCTTCCACCTCCCGGTCTTCTCCCCCCTTGAGTTACCACGAGGTGTCTTACAAGTCCTCGGCAACTGTTTCCCGCAGTCACAGCCCGGTCAACCAGCTCATGTCGGCTCCTCACCGTGGCCTGCCCCCTCCGGCGGCCATGGCACTCCCTCCCCAGCAGCCTCCCCCCGTCGGCGTCCCTCCGCCTCATCAGGGTCATCACAGTCAGCCACCGCCGGCCCCGTTGGGCCATGGAGCTCAACAAGGACCAGCGTGGACGGCTCTGCCTCCTCCTCCCCAGCAGTGGCAAGGGGCCGAAGAATCCATGAGAAACTGGCTCTTGGCGAAGACGGAGGAGGAAAAGACGAAGCAAGAAGAGGAGAGGACGAGACAGGAGACGTTGCGCCTGGAGCAGAGACGAGTCGAGATGGACATGCTGCGGGCCTCCCTCGGCGGAGGGATTCCTCCCCCAATGGTGCCATTGGTGTTTGCCGGCATGGGTGTTGGAGGCACGCTTCCCCAGGCGGCATTGGAATGGGCGCAGCAGTACATGCAGCCTTCGCAAAGCCAACACGCTCAGCTGCTCCCGCCCCAAAGGCCGCATTCGCCCGATCAACACCCGCGGGAAGGGCCTCCACCCGCTCAAGGTCAATATCCCGGGCCTCACGCGAATCCAGCACCAGCACAGGGACCTGGAGGATACAGCCAGTACCCAGGGTCTCCGACGAGGCCACGAGGGCAGACAGTCAGCGGCGTGGTCGGCCGACCACACTCGAATATGGCCAGCCTTGGCACGAATCCCTCGCAGCCTGGACAAGCAAGTGCAGCGCCGATGCCGCCATACCAGCCCCAACCGCACGTGCAATCGCAATCGGCCCAACAAGACGCAAGCCCATCGATCTATTTCCACCACTGGCACCCACCATCGTCACAGGGGGGGAGCGGCAGCTCGAACAGACCGGGGACTCCGTCTGGTTCGTCCAAGACCAAGAGAAAGCGAGGGTCGCTATAAGCTAACACGGGCTCTGGGATGATAGGGGAGACTCACAGGAAGCGCAAGACCATCGGAACACAACAGCCTTCGCAAGCACCCAGCGAACCTCGACCTCGATCTCCGCCGCCCTTCATACAGAGCAGTCTATCCAACCCGCCGCCAGGTAGAAGGACACATAAACGCCAAAAGAGTGACGTCTCGTGGTATCGGCCTCCGGGCCACGGGCAGGTTGAGGAATCCGATCGTGCGGCCCGAGCTGCAACACCAAACCGAGACCCCAACACAGGTTCATCACGGGACGCATACAGCGCTGAGAGCAAGAAGCATTCCGTGTCTGCGTTGCTATCGCAAGAGCCGGCAGGACTAGCCACCTATGAAGGTTCGCGGTCCCATTTTCACTCGACTCACGGATCGGGGGCATCAACTAGCCGACATCACGACGACGAAGTGGCATCACGAGACAGGCTCATGTCGCCAGGAGAGAGGGAATCAAGGTTACGTGGTAGAGCTGCTGGCTCAGCTGAAGAGGAACGTTGATGGAACCCGCTAAGATTGACGGCTGTCATGTTTTCAGGCCACGAGCTCCACGACCCTGGCCCCGAAACAGCATCCCCTGGACTCTGTTTACGGTGGTTTGGACCATTCTTTCGCATTTTGGATGACGGTTTTGGATATGCATGACGATTGCATGTTACTTTTTCATTTGCCTTATCGGCCTCTTTTTTCCCTTTTCCTTCCTTTTTTTTGGACATATTTTGACCAGGACAAGTCATCTGGAAAGAGTTTGGACTACATTGGATGGGGCTCGTTCGAACCCCATTGGCAACTAGAAGGCCTCCTCTTCATCATTGTTTTGTTTCCCTGGGATTTACAGCACCAGGCGTGGCGCCATGCAGGCATTTACACCGGAGTGGGCTTTGCCGGGGGTGTGCATATGAAGGCAGCGTGGAAAAGAGACAAGTTGTATCGGTAGTGATGTACTTTGTTAGACCTTGTCGGCGCCAATCTGGACAAACCGCATCGTGACAGCTGCGGAACCAGTCCCGTCGAAACGGCGAAATTGAAGGGTTGAGATGAATCGAAACAACTTTGCACTCGGGTTGGGACGAGGTCCGGGGGACGCCACGCACGGCAGTTGCCAAGCGTGTTGAATGGGGGACATGTCAGGTCCGTCCGTTGGCAGAAGGGGCTGGTAGTGGCGGCACAGGCGTGGACGACGATGAAACGACATGGCTTGTGGAGATTAACGCGCACCGTCCAGTTTCCGGGATACACGAAAGGCAGCGATCCGGCACTGAACAAGCAAACGCTGTTGGAAGGCGTTCGTTCCACGTAGGCCCTTGCACGGCCCCGCCAAGAGCTGAACTCACCCGGTTGGAAGGGATTTTTTTGCTTTCCTTGGAGGCGGTCGCGGAGTAGGGTTCGAGCAGTCCTGCAATATCACGATGCATGCACGGGGACCACGGACCAGGGCAGGGGGCCCGCTTCGGGCTTGTCGGCCGACGACGGAGGACAACGAGTCGACGACAGAGATTGGACGAAGACGCACCGAGGAGACGAGGTTGGTTGAGATGCTTGTCGGGGTTATTCGCAAACGCACGCGCCTATGCGTGTTATCTTGCGTGTGCTATTCTCGTCGTACTTGGGTCGTGCATGCAGGTAAACACATCATGTACGAGTACCTCGTACAGGCGCAAGCCCGTGTGTCGCCGACCGGTGAGCCGGGGTCCGTTCGGGTCGCGGGTCCCCTTTTCGTCTTTTATCCGCTTTGGGGTTGCGAGGCTGGGCGGCGGGGCCTCTTATTGGCCGGGGCGGGCGGGGCGCGCCGGGGTAGGTGCCGTACTGGGCTGTTGCTTATTATAGCGCCCACCACCCGCGAGACGTGCTCGTGCTTGCGCATCACGGCGGGAAGAGGGTTACACGCAGCCGGCTGCAGCATCGACGCTGGACGTCGGCCATGGTGATTGGGATGAACGGCAAAGGGCGGCGTGTGCCGAGGCAAGGGGGCGGCGCGGGCGGGTGACTGACATGATCTGGTGCGGAGGGCAGCGGATGTCGGCTCCCATCTATCGCGAGACGGACCCCGTCGATATAGGGGCCTGGGAGAAAAAATACCGCCCTCTCTGCACGGGCCACGCGCGCAGCGTCTGCGAAGCGAAGCGCCGCTGCCACTCGTACGAGCAGGAGGGCGGCGGCGGCGCGAGACGTCGCCGCTGCTCGCGGCAAGAGTGGCGGCGGCAGCGGCAGCGTCGGCGTCCGCGTCAGCGTCGGCGTCGGCGGCAAGGTGCGTGCCGGAGCGGGGGGGGTGCGATGCCCTCGCGCGTATGTATGTCCCGTGCCGCCCCAGCTGCGCGGCGTCGGTGGCTGGTTGTCGGACAGAGGCGACGGCGGAGTGGTGGCGCGCAGCACGTAGCCGGGCGGCAGGGGAGACGGGGGCCAAGGGCGGCGTGCGGGATTGGATTGTCGTGCGAGGAGGCGCCATCTCGCGGCTGTCCGGTTCATTGCCTCTCTCTTTTAAAAGTTGGCGTTGCGGCGGCATCAAATGTCTCACTCGCATGCAAGGTACGTACTGGCACACCACGACCAACACCGGGGTACTCCACCACAGTTGATGAAAAAGCAAGAATAGCACTGTTTCTGTATTCCTCTACTTCGTGCTCCTCCTCGGCCGCCCCGTGGCCGTCACCCGCTGGTATTGTACTGTAATAGGAGCTCCGGGAGAGAGGGTAGGTAAACGACGTCGTTGCCAAGGGGGTATAGGTAAAGTGGGCAGAAGACACCCCGACCGCCAACCCATCCTGGAATCAAATGCACAGCCGAAATCCGGGGAAGATCTACTCCCGCCTTCGCCCGGCTGTCCGCCTCGTCAACCACTAATCAAGGGAAGGGAAAGGCAAGGCAAAGCCTAATCAAAGGCAGAAACAGCAATGGCCGATAAAAGAAGTGGGTATCAACGTGTTGCTCGATAGGAGCGGTATGGGGAATAGATGAACAAGACAACAAAAGAACGAGGAAAGGCATTGACTGCCCATCTTGGTGCGTCGCTTCTCGAGAAAAATAAAATCAGAAAGAAAGAAGTCGTATGTGCGGGCGGCTCGTCCAGGCTACCAGAACGGCAAGCAAGCTTGCTAGGTCTTCTTCTTGCCTTTGCGTGTCTTCCACTCCGCCTTGGTCACCTTCATCAGCAGGTCCTCGTCCTTGATGGGTATGAAGGATGTCAATGCCTTCATGGCATTCTCGAAATCAGAGTCGAGTAGCACCTCCCGGAGGGCTTGTACGACGGCCGCGCCCGTCGCGTGCAGGACATCTAGCCCGCTCGCGGGGGCTGGCGCGTCGTTGCCTGCTCTCGCCGCTTGCGATTGCTGTGCAGGGCCTTGGTCCACGCAGGGGTTGAGCAAGAGGAACACATCCCAGACGCGAAGTTGAGCTGGGAATGGTATCGATAGGTTGAAGAGCGTCAGATACCACCGCGTCCCATAGGCTGTGCCGTCGACGCAGAGTTCAGACTGATGCCTCGTTAGTCGGGAGTTCGTCTTGCATACGTCCGGCGCGCCCTGTTTGTTCAACTCACCAGCTTGTTAGCCACGTCTTTGTGGAGCCAACCCGTCTCAAACTCCCGCAGAGCAGCCATGAGACCCTCGAACCCGGGGCGATACAGCCGATCCAGTCCGCGCAGCTGCCACATCCTCACCAGCATCACAAAGCACTTCTCCTCGTCGTAGTAGCACAGAAGCGTCGCGGCGAGCGACGCCATCCCCTGGACATAGCCAGTCTCAGGAAAGTAGATGGACAGGGCGTGCAGGACCC
Organism: Tolypocladium nubicola; assembly: GCA_024340505.1. Taxonomy (NCBI): domain Eukaryota; kingdom Fungi; phylum Ascomycota; class Sordariomycetes; order Hypocreales; family Ophiocordycipitaceae; genus Tolypocladium; species Tolypocladium nubicola. The sequence goes on from JALHCA010000543.1 coordinate 6,164, forward strand.
GGAACAATAGTCGTTGACCGCCACGGTACCTCCGCCGGAACATGATGTGTCGGTTGATGGTCCGGGGTACGTCCAGGTCAATCTGCACGTCGTCCGGAGAGCTCCTCGCCAGCAGCTGATGGAAGGCGGAGATAATATCTTCGGCCGACGGTGAGCCCTCGTGCTCCTTGGCAGCAGAGGCAAGGAATGACCACCACGCCGCCGCCCGCCACCGGTCAGGGATGCCCTTCCACGTCCGCTCTATCAGCTTCGGGTTCTTGACGTCGAACTCAAACTCCATGCCCTGGCCATTGTCGCCGTTGTCGACGAGCTTCGCCATCTTGCGCCACTTCTCCGATCTTTCCCACTCCTTGCGCTTCAGCGCATCCGAAATTTTCTCGACCCGCGCCTCTTCCACGAGGTCTTGCAGACTCGGGGAGACGGCCAACATGTCCCCAGCCTCGTCCATCCAACGCCTATTACGATTATGTGGTAGCAGGTTGCTCGCCTGACGCATCACCGACCGCGACGATCGTACCGAGGCCACGGACATCTCCGAGTTTTGTGTGTTGAGTGACCGCGCCGAGACCTTCCTGCTCGGAATGCGACCAGGCGAGAAGCTCATTGGGTCCCTCTTCTGCAGCACGTGTCTCCTCCTAGGACAGAACTGCGCCGATCTAAGCTCGGTAGGAGTGGTCACTCTCGCAGCGGACCGCGGCGCGCTGATGAAGCCATATCGATCGACGTCGGCGCCGTTAATGTCTTCCCAGTCCTCGAGGCCTCCGGCCAGCTCCGTTTCTCGCCTCGGGCTATCTTGATGCTGGGGAAAAGAATCTGCGGATCTTGAAGTAGCGAAGTCCGCAGCGAGATGCGTGGATGCCCTAAATCGGGACATGGAGTCAGCGCAACCTGGTCTGGGACGGGGCAACGGGTAGTCAAGGAAATCCATACGGGTCATTCGCGGCCTCCTCTGCCGGGACCTCGGGCGTGGGCTCCAAGCGCTCGCAGAAGGAGTGTCTTGCGCCATCTTCCCAGTTGATGGCATCGCCAGTATCATAGAGCGACCTCACCTTTTGAGAGTCCTTCTCGACGTCGGCCGACAGGATACGGATATCGGGCGGCGCCAGCAGGCTCCGCGTCACCGTGTCGGCTGCGCTGACCTCGGAACCAGGCCTCTCGGTGCTCATGGTCGACTGCGTCTGGCTCAGGGAGGGGGGCGCATCGCGATCGGCCGAGGTCTGTTCCATTGCGCCGTCGAGTGTCGTCGCGCGCCGGCCTCCGAACATGATGCTGCCGCGTTTTGAAAAGGAAAAGCCGGCCATAAAGTCATCGTCGATGAGACTGTCCGTCGGGATTGCGATCGCCAAGGGCGAGTACTGCGCGTCGCTGTCGGCGATGGAACATGCGTCGGGGGTTGTCGAGCCTAAGGGTGTCGCAGTCCTGCATCGGGGAGACGATGTTGGCGTATGTGGCGGCTGTCGTTGGCTAGCAAAGGCTGGGGAGGTAGAGCCCCGCATCACGGGCTGTGGTTGCATTGGCGCTACCTGGCCTGTGGCAGAATCCGATTCCTCGCTTAGTCGCCTCGCTTGTTGGTGCGAGTTGGACAGCCGCGAACTGCTCCGCTCGACCAGTTTCCTGAGTGACGATGGTCGCGGATGCGGCGTGTCCGGCGGGTGCGATGGTGATGAGGAAGAAAGAGAATTCGTGGTGGCGGGCAACGGGGGCGCTGTCGGTGGTGCAGTACGAGGAGGAGCTGCAGCTGGGGCACCAACACGAGCTGTGGCGGCCTTGAGCAAGCTCGAGTCCGGTGAACCGTCCGACGACGCTCGGCCCTCGACTGGCCTGTTCTCAACGAGTTGTTGCACCATAGGTGCAGCGGCACCTGAAGCCGCCATCCCGTTCAACTTGGCGCCCAGCCTGTCGTCGTCGTCCCCGTCGTCGTCGTCGTCCTCGCAATCTTCCTCGTGGATGGTGGTCGACGACGTCGTGGTGGGCGCATGACCCGAGTCACGCTTCCAGTAGTCGTCGAAGGCCCGCCCCGTGGCGGGCACCGGTGACCGTAAGGCGGGATGCTGTTCGGTGGGCGGCGCAATCCCGAGCATGTAGCCAGACGGTGGCACAACGATGATGGGGCTGTTTGACGAGGAGGAAATGGATGACGATGATGATCGAGTCGTCCTCGTCGACGATGCTGTGTTGGATCGGGTGCTCGCAATGCTCGCCGCGCGGAGCAGATGGCGAGCAGGAGGCAAGGGAACAGGCGGCGCTGCTGGCTTCGTCTTCTCGTATCGTAGAGCCACCAGGCTGGTGTCATCCCGGAACGACGGCCTCCCCAATCCTGACCGGCTCTTTTGGCGCACCGAGGAGAATCTCGTCGGCAGCATGGCCGATTTGTCTCTCGAGCTGAGCTCGTGCTGCTTTTGCTCTCGACTCACCATGATAATATCTGCTTGGGCCCCAGACGGGGGAGTCCCAGTGACGCCCTGCAGGGTCGACGGGGGGGTGGGACCAACAGCAAGACGGGACGAGACGAGGAGATGAACACTGCTTGCGCCGCAGCGGGAGCGGGCCGGCTGCGAGGGCGAGAGGGAGGGCGTTTCGGGCTGGTCGGCGGCTGCAGAAAGGCAATAACGAGAGCACGAGTGTTGAAGAAGAAGGCAGAGCGAGGCGGCGGGCGAGCGAGGGATGCCACCGGCGCAACGTGCTCTTCCGCCGTTTGTTTGCTGGTGTAAGTGAGGTGCCCGACCGCGACGCGCCAGGCAACAAGCTCGCAGCAGTCGACGACGAGCTGAAAGAGAGCACTCGGTAGTCCGTGAGAGAACTGGATCAAAGTGAGTCTTAATAAAAGTCCAGGGTCTGGCTCAGCGTCCCGCCAAAAATGTCTTGAACGGGACGGCAAGAGTGAGCGGAGGCGTCTCTTTCTTTATCAGGGACTCGGGACGGTATCGTGGTGCCCCAAACCAGCCCGAGCGACGGGAACAGGCGTCTTGAGACAGTGCAATCTGGCCGGTGCACGGGAACGAGCAACGATGCAAGCGGCAGAGGAGGGATGGTGAGGCGAGAGAGTTGTGAAAGGAAGGAAGGGAAGGGGAGAGTGATGAAGGGTCCAGCCAGCCGAGGTCGGGCAAACGAGACGGATGGCGGGAAAGAGCAGCTGGCGCTGGCGGCTCGCTTGCACAACTGACAACTGACAAAGTAAGTATACGGAGTGCTCCGTGTTTTGTGCCCTGTTGGGTTTGCTTTGCCTCGCCTCGCCTTGCCTCGCCTTGCCTCGCCTTGCTTTGCCTTTCCTTGCTTGCTGCGCTGCGCTGCGCTGCACTCTGCCTGCAAGAGCGGCAAAGGAGACTGTGTGCGTTCCTTTGACAACCTATCATGGCCGGTGCCACCCGCGACGACGAACCACCCACCAACCGCCACATCACCCGCCAACGAGCAAACCGCCAACGACGCCGCCCGCCGGCCAACCAGCAGACCCGAGCAGCCAAGTACCACCACACCACCGCATCGAATCTGCTACTCGTCCAGGCCATCGCCTACCAAGTACCGACTCGCTCGTCGTCGTGCATGGTGGGGCGGCGAGAGAAATTTCCTCTCCCTCTCTCCCTCGACCACGTCTCGAGCGCACAGACGCACGGGTACCTGAAGCTTGGCCGCAGTACGGATCGACCTGTCCGGCGTGCCATGGCTACCGTCATGTGGCCCTCCGGTGCCAGCAAGGCGCCCCGTCCTCCACCCGCGATGGCTTCCCCGAGACGAAACGGTAGCAACGGGGATTCCGGGGCCGCGTCATGCGTGTCATGCGCGTGGCCCCAAGGGCAGCTCGGCCTCCAGCCGGGGGTCACAGGTCTCCAGCGGGAGCGACTCTGGGCTCATGCTCCTCGCACGTAATTGTAGGCCGTGATGCAAGGGGTGAGACACGGGCACACTGGCACACACTCGCACACTCTCACTCACAGCACGGCACAGACGAGCATGCAAGGTACCCGTCGCCGACGAAACCATTTCGATCGCACTAACACCCGGGCTATCGACCGGGTATTGCCGTCTATAGTTCGTCCTGCATGTCACCGAGAAGGGTTTGCAATGCAACCGCCATCAGAATCTCGCCGAGAACCCTTGTGAGCAGCACGGCTCAGCTCTCTCAGCCTGGCGCAGTTGCGGCAATGCCTGCTTCGTCCGTTCGGACTGACAGACGGATGCGTGCCCCTCGCCAGCAGGGGCCGGTTGGCCGCTCTGCTGGCATGACTCTTCTCCCACAAACACGTACTCGTACTGGCACAGGCAGTGCGGAGTATTCAGCAGCGGCGTCGACTCCATCTGCAAACGACGGATGTCGTGGAAAGACCTCGGAACCCACACGATGCAACCCCACGGGTCCAGACTCGAGGAACGCCCGGCCCCTTCAGGCGAATCCAAGCTTGCCAAGCCCCCCCGCGGCGCCCTACCAGTTCGAGACTCCGGTTTTGCAACGCGGCGCGAAAAGGCGGCATGCCAGACCCGAAGAGGAAGGGAACCGACCGCTACTCTGAATCCATCGCCAGACAGAGGATCGGAAGCCGGCATGCGGATGGCACGAGGAAGCGAAGCATGCGTCGTTGGGCTGGTCCTGGGAGCGCAGCACATGCGCTGGACAAAGTACCCGGGTCAATGCCAACGCCCACGGTCACCACGCGACGTGGCACCGCTACCGCCCTCGTCCAACAGCGCTCGGGACCCACCACTTCAGGTCAACGGTGAGAACCCATTCTCCCTTTCTTTTTTGCGTGTCCGTCCTTCTTTTCGAGTCTCACCTGGACGCAGCTGGGGATGGTGTGGGCTGGGCCCGGCAACCAGTTGCTCGGTAGTCCGTACACTCGGCCAAGACCAGCAAGACTAGCACTGCAACCTTGCAACTCTCCTTGTCTCCCTAGTCCTCATCGTTGCAAGGCGGCCGCGGAGACGGTTTTTCTTCTTCTTTTTTTTTTCCTCTTTCTTGGCCTCCGGCACTTTCTCCAAACTGCGTGGCTGAACAGCCGGGTGCCTGGTGCTCGGGGCGGACCGAGAGCAACAGAACAAAGTTCCGCCTAATACTGCCCATGGGCCTACGAGTAGACGCTTCATGCCCCGATCGTCATGGTGCCCGGGCGGCGTCGCCAATTGGTAGTTCGATGACACCAGCCAACTCGTAGTTCATCGTCGTCTATGTAGGTACCTACAAGGTGAGGTGCTTGTGCTGTAAATTCCCTCTCTCCCGCGGGCCGGCAATGACAACTCTCTCGGTCTCGGCTCGGCACCCTTCACACCTCCTCATTCTCCCAGTCCTTTTCGGCAAACATGGGCTCCTTTCGGACGCCACTCACTTCCAGCTTCTCTAAAAACTCGGCCGGCACCGTCGGGATATACTTGCGCTCCCGTTCGCGGTTCACTCCCCCGAACCCGGCCCCGTACGACACCAGCATGTCCGTAACGGACGGCAGTGTAAACGGCAGCATCAGCGCCGGGTCCAGCAGCAGGTGCTCCGGCGCATCGTCGTCCTCTCCGTCGGATTCTTCGTTCCCGTTCGGGTTTGGCGTGCTCTGTACGCTGCCCGGGGTTTCCAGCACATTGCCGTTGGGATTGCCCTTCACGGGGGTCGCAGGGGTGCTGTCTTGTCCCGATCTGGGCAGCGGCGACGTCGCTCGGCTGCGACGCCGCTCCCGTTTGAGGGCCGCCTCCTTCTGGATCGCCAGCAGGTACTTCATGGCGCTCTTGGGCAGCCCCTTTTCTCCCACCTCCGGCCGGTAGTGCGTCGCGGCATGCATGAGCTGCTGGGGCGTGAGCCTCTTCAGCTGCTGCAACGTACCCACCAGCGCCTCGAGATCGTCTGCCGCGAGCGACGAGAAGCACTGCAGCCACTGCAGAAGCTGGATGCACGGCGCCAGGTGCCGTCTGCCTGCATCGGCCGTCGTGTCCCCCAAAGACCTCGTCTCTCCTCCCTCGTAGTGCTCGGCCTGTCTGTTATTGGTCCGAGCCCAGTCCTCCAGGATGGAGATGTTCATGCGGATCTGCATGGCCTTGGTCCGCGCGAGGTACTTCCTGTTCGACATGATTCGGTTGAACAGCTCGGCCCCGATCCAGTACAGCAGCTGCGAGATGATTTGCGCCGTAATCACCGAGTGGATATCGTAGAGGTCCAGCACGAACAGCGTAGAAGAGAGCAGGGATGTGACGTTTCGTGGTGCCGGCTTGGCGCGCTGCTTCGGCGACGGAGGGCGGAAGCGCTTCTCCGGTGGCTCCTCCTTGACCGTCGTCTTGCGCTTGAACAGCTTCCACTCGTTCTGGAAGGTAATGTCCTCGAAGCCAGGGATGGTTTCATGGTCCAGCATGGCTGAGTCGAGCACCTTGTCCAGGCGCCTCTCGGCGTCGCGGACAATCAGGATGAAAATTTCGTTGATGAGCTCGGCGAGCTGAGCCTGAAACTCGGCCGTCGCCTCGACAAGCCCGGCATCCTTCTTGAGATAGTGCAGGAGCAATGTCGCGTTGGAGATCCAGAAGGCCAGTATCGTCATGTCCCACTGGAACCTCTCGACCACGTCGTTGATGCGGTCCATGGCAGTGACGAGGAGCCTCCCCAGCAGCTCGGGGCTCGAGTGGTAGTGGGCGTACCTCGCACTGAGGAAGATCATGTTGGCAGGCACGGGCTTCTGCGAAGGTGACCTCTGCGGTGTCATTTTCGTGATGACAATGTCGAGTATCCGGTCGAGCTCATGATCCTGGAAGACGAACATCTGGTCGTGCAGGCAGCGGCTCCAATCAAACTCTTGCTGCTCTTCTTCAAGCTCATCGACAGGCTAGCCGTCCAAGTCAGCACTCCCACGCCCGCAGGGCATCGCAGGGTTCGATCAAAGACCTACCTCTGGCTGGTCATCCATCCCAACGTTGCCCAGATCGACCTCGAGGTCCCTAGCGCTCTCCATCATCAGCCGCCTCCGCATTTCGTTCTCTGCCATTTCTTCCTCGAACCGGTCCTGGGAGAATCCAGGACTGTAGAAGTCGTCGGTAACGCCCGCGTTTCCGATGCTGTAGCCGTTGTCGTGCAGATAGTACGACATCTCGCTATCCGGAGGCACGAAATCGAAGGCCGTCCTCCCAGACGACGTCTTTTGGTCCGAGGACGCCTTGTTGTCCAGCAATAGCTTCGCGATGCCCTTGTGCCGGTTCGTCATCGCCCACATGAGCGCGCTCCACTGGTTCCGATCCTGCTTGTTGACGTCGGCGCCGGCCTCGATCAGGGCTTGTACGACACTCTCGTGGCCCTAGCGACTCGGTCAACAAATGTGGTTCTCGGCGGCACAAGTTGTACCCAACTTACGAAGCAGCTTGCATATATCAGAGGCGGCGTTCCATCCTCGTCCGAAGCGTTGACATCCGCAAATGACTTGGCGCGGCCGCTCAAGAGCTTCTTGACTTTGGCGACATCGCCGTTGCTAGCAGCCATGGTAAGCGCCCTTTGCAGCATGTCCTTCTTCTCGGAGTCGGTGAGCTTGTCGTCGTTGACGACGGCCTGCTCGTCCTCCAGCCCTTGGCCGGCCTGGTGCGCTGCTGCTTGAGCTTGCAGCATCTCCATCAGCCTGGCATCGCTGTCCTTGGGGCCTTTGGTAACGTCTTGTTCGTAGTCGGCATCGTTCAGCGAGAGGTTTCCGAAGTTCAAGGGCTTCGCAAGCGCCGGCGTTGTGAGGAACTGGGACTGGCCTGGGGGGGTGTCAGGAGAAGAGCTGCATGATGCCACGTTCCCACCGCCGGGGCGCGAGTCGGGAGCTCACCTTGCCAACCATCATACATCTCCGTCTCGCGCACGTAATCCTCGACGGGTGCATGTCTTCGGTCGTCTAGAGACGTAGGGAGGTCGGGAGGGACGACGCGTGGGTGCTGGTCGCCGTCGCTGCTGTTGGCGTCCCCAGGGTCCATGGTGGAAGGAGGGGCACGGCCAGAGGCCCTGGCTCATGGGCGTCGGGCAGTCCTAGCGGTGATGCACAGGCGCCGTGTCTCGGAAGCGCGAGGAAAGGCGGACTCGAGGCCGCGGGTTCATTTAGACCGCTCTGCTCTGGGGCCGCGAAGCTGCTGTCGTGTCGTGTGATGATGGCCCAAGAGTGGGTGAGGAGGGCATGGCGCGGGACGGATAAGGTACCGTACCGGCCGACCGTCGTCACCGTACGTCGTTGGTCCGTGCACCCCGCGCACCAACGGGTTCCAGGACCACTCTGTTCTCCCAAGTGACGAGTATTTCGAGCTTGATGATTCCGTATGGACTACTTCGTGCCTGATTCGACATGATTCATTTTCATTCATCTACTTGTCTGGCGAAAGGCCATCTGTGCGGACTCCGTACTGCGGCGGATGCCTGATCATGCCAACCGCTTGCCAAACGCCCGCAGCCTCTTGACTCCGCCATCCGGAATCATAATCAGCTTGACGTGGGTGAAGACGGTCTCCTTCGCGGCGCAGGGCAGCTCGTGCTCCTGGTCGGGCCCCATCTTGCTCGGAGCCGCGACCTCCTGCCAGCCCTCGGCCGTTGCCTCCGGCTCTCCGTCCCCTCCCCAGGCGATCGCCTGGATGGCCACCTTCTGCGGAAAGTTGCCCCTGAAGTGGGCAGTGTCAGCGACAAACTTCTGGATATAGCCGGGGGCGCCGAGCTTGATAATGGCCCAGTCAATATGGTCTTTGCCCCGGGACCGCGCCGTCTCCCACCCGTCGCCCATGTCCTTGCCGCGCCCGGGGAGCAGGAGGTTGTCCTTGGTGCCGAAGTGCTGGTCGCTGCACGACACGGCCACGCCGCCGTTCTGCGCCGCGGCGAGGTCGAATATGGCCTCCTTGTCCTCGGGGAACACGGGCACCGCGTGGCCGAAGAGCCGGAACCGCGCGATGCCGCCGTCGGCGTACATGTTGAGCCGCACGTGGGTGTACGACTTGCCCGAGGGTGCGTCGAGCTTCCATCCGAAGCGCCGCGAGGGCCCGCATTCGTTGACGCCGAGGATAGTCTCCCACTTGCCCCGGCCGCCCTGCCAGGAGACGACTTCCTCGTCGTTGGCGCTGAAGCAGCCCTCCACGGAGATGGCGGGCGCGTAGTTGCCGGTGAAGAAGGCCGTGTCGACCTCGACACCCGCGACGGTGCCGGAGGCGACGCCCAGGCGGATGACGACCCAGTCAAAGGGCTCTTGGTTGTGCCGTCTAGTCTCCCACCCGTCGTACCACGCACCTGTGAAGACCATCTTGCCCGGCTGGGAGATGGGGGCAGTGGGTGTCAGCAGGTTGGCCGCCTCGGCAAACCACTCGTCGGAGAAGGCAAGGATCTTACCGCCCAGTGTTGCCGATACGAGGTCTGAAATACGCGAATGTTAGATGACAACGTCTGTATGCCCTCCAGCGAGCTGCGAGGGACTCCTTACCGATGCAACTGGAGCGGAACGTCTTATCAATGTCGTCGGGGCCCAGCGACGTCGTCTTGACGTCGTCGAGCTTGTACGCGATCTCATCTGCGATGGGAGCCATGATGTGCTACGCTGAGGGCTGGTTTGCGGGGTTTTACGCTGCTTTGATTCTGATGTGAGTGTCTTTGGTTCGGCGATGAGATGTCAAGACGCACGGGCGAGCCTGAAGATAAGGGGCGTTGTGACCGGAGGTGCGGGCAGCCACCCTTTTGAACCGGTGGATATCGGCCACTTCCGACGCCGGGGCTCGGCCGCCGCCAGCAACTCGTCGCACGCCAAGCCGGGTACAATCTCACACGTGGCCAACGGGCCGCATCTGTCGTGCTGCAGATGGGATATGGACTATCAGGTAATCGTATTTATCACGTTGGACTCGGCTCGCAAGCGGACGCAACTCGATGCCGACACTCAGGTAGCATCCGGCCGCGCTCCGTGGTGCGGGGACGTGCTCGCTGCATGCGCCTACCCTATACGGGGCGAAATCGGCGCCGCGCTTCGTCGAGCTCTGGCTCCGGTCGACGTATTTCGTCTCTTGAAACATTCTGCTCGTTGCCAGTCTGTCCACTGTGTAGAGGGGGGGGGGGGGG
>JALHCA010000545.1:0-46335 GCA_024340505.1 Tolypocladium nubicola
CATAAGCTTAAGAATACATAAGAATATAAGGGCACGACTATGAATACATAAGAATATGGCAAAATTATGTATTTATTCATTACTGGGATGTCTGCTAGGAGCCAGAGCTCTGCACACTCTAGGACCGCCAATCTGTTCAAAGCAACCGGGCAATAATTCCGCAGCAACTTCCTGTCCTGTCAGGTCCACAAGTCTCCACACAACTCTCGCCGGATACCTCGCTGCGGAGTGTCTTGACGTCGTATGGCGACATGACTGCACCCCTACCAAGCTTTCCATGATATTAAGCTTCAACATTTCACCTCCTAGTTTACTGTAGGCACACGAGAAGACTAAATGCCTACGAGTACCGCAAGCGCGGGACTTACTCGTACACTCATTCACCGCCGAAGCCTGAGAATCCAAGCAAAGTATGCCTTGGAGACTGCACGGCTCCCACTTGGTACTCCTACGGCTACTACTCTAGGTGTTGCGAGAATTTTATGGCTAGCAGGAAGTGGCCCTAATTTTGGCTCCCTGGGAGAGGCGAGATACGTAGCGAGGAGCCAGGAGTATGCATGACCACAGGTTCTGGGTCCTAGAGCTCATCAGGATCGAGTATCCCATACATCCAGTGCAATAGCTTCTTCATGACATCTACCGCACCGAGGCGAATTGGCCTTGGCTCTTGTAATGCGCTGTATAAATAGGCCCCTCCTCTCGCGCCGTGCCTGAAATTGCGTATCTAATTTCACGAAGACTGAGCGAGTGGCTCGCTCCAACGGAGTCAGCAGGTCAGCGAACTACACAAAATGATTCAGCAAGTTCCAGTCTCAAAGCTGCGCAAGAATCATCTCAAGAAACTCTGTGCGCCACAAGTAGCAAATAGGTACTCTCTACGAAGTGGTTTGTTGAGGGAGAATGAACACACCAAAGGCCTAGCGCCACGGAATGTCGTATAAGTCGTATGTAGGGAGCTGCCAAAGCGGCAATAATGAGGGTGTCACATAGTAGTCCTAGTAGAATAAGCAACGCGCGACGGGAGGCTGCTACACTCAAAAATACGAGTAGGAAGGAAAGCCAAGAACTTGATTGCTAAGGCTGCATGATGATGGGGTGTCATCTGTTCTAACGGCCATACGGAGTAGATCCCCCTGATATGTCCATTTGCCACCGAGCCCTTGGCACTTGTCCGTCTTTTACGGTTTTTATTAATGTTGTGCTAACCCGGGTCTGTTCCATCACCCCAACAAAGTGGGCAAGAGGTAAGTAATACCCGGGCAGCACTAGAGCAAGGAGCTTTCCTCTCAGAACGCACAAAACGCCAGCATATTAATGCTCTGAGAACTGCGGAGTAGATGTGTGGCTCTTCCAAAAAGGTTGGAGACCCAATTCTAGATAGTCTGAGCGCTATGTTGCAGCCCGTCGGTTGCATATTGTCTGCCACTGCTCTTGTAGGCCAGGCAGTCAACAGCGAAATGGCCATTCCTAGCCGCGAGCGCAAGAGCCAGTGCGGGGGCATTTGGCAAAAGTTTACAATCCAAGCATGCCTGCAGTACTGCTTGATAATTCTGCAAGGGCAAGCTCCCAGCGAGACTAAAGCCAGGTCCACAGCTTGTCAAGCAGCAGCTGTAGGGTAGGTGAGCCGGGCGCGGCAACGAGCATTCTCGGCCATCCAAAGGTCCAATAGAACATGAAGCCTAGAGGGGCTCACGTGAAGATACTCAACGTAATGTTTTGGTCTCGATATCAAAACATAGCCTTTGTTTTCGGTGAGGTCGATTGTGGACAGGTGAGCCTGCTTTGGTCGTTAGCTCGCGACTTCGGGCAACATGATAAAGAGACATGGATATGGCACTGCATTGCCGTAATAGCCCATCATACCCTCCATCAACGATATGATCATGGACAAGATGTAAGAATCAAGCTACTAAGGAGGCAAGCCGCCGCCAGCGTGGTCTGTACATGACGGCCAACTTCAGCAGCAGCAGTGCTCGTCTGCGTTGCCACCCGAGTCCTCGTTGATGTTGGAGTTGGCTTGGCCGGGCTCGCCACGTGGCTGGAAATGCTGCTCGCCACAGCTTGTCCACCTTGGCCGCACAGTCTTGCCTGCCGGTCTTGCCCACCACTGTCGGACACTACGTGAACGATGTCGTCACACTGGGTGTGATATCAACCACTGCACCGACGACCGGGCACTCGGGCACCTGCATAATTCTGTGTGCCCTCAATTCCCAGTATCTACTCCCTCCATATGCGCAGGGGTTCGATTCCCAGTCTGGTTCGATGCCGAACATCAGGCCTCTGGTGCTGAGAGAGGGCTTGTATCCACACCGCTCAACAAAGCCAGCGAAACGATACTCCAACCTACCATATACCTCTCCCCGCTCGTTTGCGTTTGATCGACACGGTGACGTTGCTGGTACTGACGAGGATGACGGGCCCTGCCGCCTCGTCCGGGACCACGAAGGTTCCCTCGTTATTTGGATATTGCCTTCTTTGTACAGCATGATATCCCAAAAGAAGGTGTAGTTGCCGAAGAGTCCGATTGCCGTCGCGCTTTGTATGGCTAGGGCGATGGGAAGTCGTCCGTTTTACGCCTCATTGCGGGGAAGACGACGTCGATTTCCAAGTGCTTTCTCTCCTGTACGGCTGTTACGAGCGCCAGTGCCATGAACCCCCAGACGACATGAAGAGGCGCCATCTTCAGCTACTATTTGAGCTGCGGGTCCGGCAAGCTATCCCTCTGCACGAGGTATGCCCTCTGTGATTCTTCTTGTTAGTCGGCGTCTCGGTCTCTAATAACCTCCGAACCACGGACAAGTGGCTGGAAATAGTTTAGTGGCCCTTTCAGGGAGGTGGTGGGAGTGCTTGGCGAAGGAACATCAATTTGAAGCTCCAGTTCGTGCCACGGGGACACGGGCCACAGCAAGAATAAGAGACGATGACTGCTGTCCAATACACTGCCCACGTTGTTAAGTCAACACAACTAACACGCTTTGACTTGTTACATGGATGCCTAGAGCAGGGGCCAGCACGATCAACTCACCTTGTTACAATAGACCTATTTTTCCTTGCTAAGAACTCGATTACGTCTTTTTTTCGCACAGGAGTATCTAATTTCGTACTATATCGTATTGTATCGTATTTCTCCCGCGTGCGTAAGTGTGCTGGCCTATTTCACGCGGTATATGTCAACTATGTGCTTCCCAAGGATAACCATGCCGCTAAATAGGGATATTTGAGAACTAGATGGTAAAACATATAGATACATTATCAATTCATCATAGCGGATAATAGTTTTTGCCTATTGCACGGCATATGGCACGTCGTATCTCGGTGGAACCAGAAGCGTCGCCTAATCATTCCGCTTCCCGGTCTGCTCCCTGCTATTAGAGGCCCGTTTCCACAGTGGTCCATTCCCGAGGCTCGGAGGTGCGTGTCCCGTCGTTGCTCAGACATCAGGGTTATTGCATGGCCAGGAGTAGTATGTGTTCTTCTTCAACCGCCAATTGTCCTTGACCTCGTTCATTCCACACATGGGGATGTCGATGAGGCCGGGGCTCTGAATCATATTATCGTTGTTGACCCAGTCCCACATCTTGTCGAAGTGGTCGCTGTTGCCGAAATCGGGCCATGAAGCCGCCTCAGTCGGGTTATTCCAGCCGACTTTCTTGCGAGCCACGATGCTGCTCAGATAAAGACTGGGTTAGCCACAGAAGGACACGGCGTGACAGCCCATCCCCGTCCTCTCCTACGTGTAAATCGCAGAATGACGAGGTTGTCGGGCTTAGAAAGGGGGAGGAATATGAGGGGTCAAACACACCTCCCTGCCAAGTCCTCCTTTCGTAGACCCGCCCAGCTGTCGCCGTCGAGCTGGGCGAAGCCGTTCAGGTTCTCCACGGTACTCCACCCGCACTTCTCGCTCCAGTGATCCGCGCGTTGTGAGCAATCCACGGCACCTTCGTCGCCGGGTCGGATGAGGTAATACCGTTTGCCGTCAACACAGACCTTGCCGTTCTCGTTCGGGAGGAGGTCGACCTCTTCCGTACTATCACAGTCGGTGTTTGTGTCCACGAGGACCGGGGACCAGCCTTTCTGGCGCCAGAGGTACGGGATGAGCATCGCGTAGAAAACTTTCATCACTGTACACATCGCCGTCAGCATGAACTCGAACGGAGAGCTGCTCAAGTCCGCGAAATAAAGAGAAGATGTAGGGGGGTGAACAGCCGCGCGTCTGTGTACGAATTCTTACTTTGATCTTCCAGGCCCAGCTTGGTATTGGGCTTCGCATTCAGCAACTTGCCGCCGCCAATGACCTTTTGGAGCATCGAAATGCCCGCATCACTGCCACTGAAGGCCTGCTCCGACACCTGGGTTAGGGCCGTCTTGAAATGTCGGACAATCACCGCGAGCTGGGCGCTCATGGCGGCGTCACTCGCTGGTTTCGGCCCCGTGACGTCTTTAGCCGTCTGAAAGGAGAAGGTGATGACAGCTCGAAGGGTATCCTTAATGTTGTCGCCGCTGTCCTTGTGCTTCTCACCCCATTTAGTATGCCGCAAGATGTTATTGAAATAGGGGCCCGTGAGGGCCATTAACCCGAAGCTGACGATGTCCATGATGACCTTCAGACTTATGTCATCCTTGGGCTCTGGCGCAAAGGTATTGACAAATTCGGCGAGAACGCCATTCGCCTCGAGCGACTGTTGGCCATCTTGCACGCCTTCGTACAGGTTAAGGAACGTGTTGCTCATTGAGACAAAGCCATTGAGAATGAAAGTCGCAGCTGGGCCCGTGCCGTTTCCCTGTATGCATTCGCGGAAGGCGTGGCACCCGTTCTCGCCGGCTAGGACATCGCAGTCCATGCTTGGGGGGCCATGGAAGAAGTTGCTGATCATTCTCGAGTAGCCCTCCTTGTCAGAGGCCTTGTTCTTCTTGTAGTAGTCCATGGCCGCATCCCAAGCCTCGTCGGTGCACAACTGATCCCACCGCGACTGGCTGCTCAGCTGCGAATTCGTGTCAGTGGCACCCTCGGATTGGCAGTGCTTGCTAAGCCAGCACTGCTTATTATTGTCGCCTGGCGTGAAGGTGGCCAGGTCGACGGCCCAGTCCGTGGTGCCGGCAAAGTTGAGTCCCTTCCACTTTGCTTTGCGCCTCTCCTTGTTGGAATCGTCCATGTACGCAACCCAGTTCGTGTCGTCATACACGAGGATCTGCGTCTCGCTATCATCAGTGAACATATGGATGCCGCTGTCATCACGCTTTGGCGTGTTGGGCGTGCCAGTCATCTTTGTCGACCCGATAATCTCGTCGATTTCAGCGTTGGAAATGTACCCGTTTGTGTTGGTGCAGCGCCCCTTTTTGGCTGACGACTCCGGCCCAGTGAAGCCGCACTGCGGACCTGTGCAGCCAGCTTTCGTCATCTGAAAGGACCGGCCGTACGAGGCGACGCCTACCACGATCTTATTCGAGGGCACACCCGCCTTGGTGATCATGGACAGTGCGTTTAACGTCTCGGTCATATTGACGTGCGAGCGTAAGCAGCTTTCGCCGTCGCAGCCCGGCATGGACCACTTAGCGCCGTAGTCCCATTGGCCATGTAGATCGTATGTCATAAAGACGATATAATCTACGATTTTTGATATGTCCTCGATAGGGAAGTTCTGTAGGTACCAGTACGAAGCTAAAAGACCCGGTTAGAGAGGGTGTCCATTTCATTCACATCATGGCATAGGCCTACCGGGTGCCGCAATGGAAATAGACTTGTCCTTGCCCAACTTTTGCCGGAGGAGCTCGAGAAGCTTAACATACGCCTGTCCATCGAAGGGACTAGCCGCCGGGACCCCCGGGATGTCTTTGGCGCCAGGGTATTCTTGTTGGAGTTAGTCTCTGAATAGAAATAGGGAATTGGGACCGCTTTGACGAACTCACCCCAGTCAAGATCAATGCCGTCCATGTTGTTGGCGCTAGCACCGCATCAGCTAGAGCTTCCCAATCTTCTTCCATCACTCCAGAGCAACTTACATGATGAAATCGGCCAGGTTCGTCGCTAGTTTCTCACGGTTCTCAGGCTTCACGCCCTCGCGGAAGATCCAGTAGCTTGTTGGCTCCGTTGAGGCCGCCCAGCCACCAAACACGGCGACCTTGTGGTGGCCCTTCATGCCCTTGAACTTATCCCACTGCTCCTGGACCTGGGCGGTCGAGATGGCGAAACCTGCGGTCACGTCGACGAAGGCGAAGTGGATATGCGTGATAGACTTGCTCATCTGCGTGACGTCCATATGCAGGCAGCCGCGGTTATAGTTCCAAGCCTCGAAATACCCAAGCGTGATCTGCTTTTCCGGGCCCGCCTCGTTGTTGACGATATCCATGCCGCAGCTGGAGATGCACCCGTTCTTGCCAGGCTTAGAAGTGCCAGGGGGGCCGAGTGACGCCTCGATGCAGAAGCCCTCGGTGGTGCCGCACTGGCCCCAGACGTTGCAGCAGGCTTTCAGCGGGCACGGATTCAAGCCCGCCAGCGCCAATTGGAAGAGCGGCTTCTTCGTGCCCGGCACCTGGGGGCCGCACTTGGCGTTGGCGACGGGGGCCGGCATGGGCGCGGCGCCAGGACTCAGGCAGATATGCATGGCCGGGAATAGGCTGTTGCACCCAGCAAAGCCCCATGTGTTCTTGTTCAGGTCTTCGATGTCAGTAGCATTTAGACTGTTCGCCGCCGCGATCTTGGCGCAGGAGTCTCCTTCAAGCACCGTATACGAGTGGCAAGACCCGTCTAGGTTCTTCTTTGGCCGTGTATCCGGCAAGGGGCCGGAGGTACAGCAGACCCACTGACCGGCCATAATGCTTGAGCAGAATGTGGAATCCGAGTGCAGCTTCGTGAAGTCAGCCGGCGAGAGATGGCATTTGCTGGCTAGCGTGCTGCAGCTATCACCGGAAACTGCTTGTACGACCTCGCAGTCGCCCCGGCGGCCCAGCTGAACGGCGCTACTCCCATGATGAGCAGTTGGAGATGAAGCCCAGCGTCTCTTTGTGCCATCCTGCCCGGGAAGGGCGTCGGTGCGGACGTACGCGATGTGCACTGTCTCCGTCTTACGAGAGCCATCAACATCCACGTCTGTAACACATCGACTCTCAGCCCAGGTCTTGACGAACTCTTGCACCGCAAATACGGACTCAAGCCCGCCGCGTCCGTCAGCCACGACACCTGCTACAGAGTCGGCATTGCGACCGTCGCCGCATAGCTGGAAGAGGGAGGTCTGGGCCAGATCCGAGCCAGAGGCAACGTAGTCATCAAGCTTCTGACTCAGAGTGGCAGCAATGCCTTTCTTCTGCACGTCACCGCCGACGTAGACGCCGACAGTAGAGTCGCCGTGCTTCGCAAAGAAGACAGTTTGGTTGGTGTCCGTGTGGTGTACGTCGAGGTATTTAGCCTGTAGCTCCTTTACTGCGGTAGAGGCGTCGTTGGCGAAGCTGGGGAGCTTGGTCTTGGCTGAAGACTGCAGGAAGCTGACTTCCGACCGTATGTGGATGCCCTCGGCTTCTCTCTTCTGTAGATCTCGCACGCGGTTCCGGACTTCGCCGCCACGCGAAGACAGACAGGCATGAAAGACGGAGTCGGTAGTGTCGCTAGAGAGCGGCATATGCACCGGCAGGCTAAGCAGCATGGTGCTGTTTTTGCACCATTTGAGATCGTTGTTGCTGACGAAGCGCGTCCAATTGCTGGGCTTGGGCCCCGTAACCGAACATAATTCTGGGCATTCGTAAAGGCCGGCGGCTCGGAAGTGAATGGTATCGGCGGCCAGGGCACCCCCAAGCACGAAACTGAGGGCAGCCGCTGCCAGCATCGGGTTGGCCAACATGATGTCCGAGGGCATGAAGTCCAATAGGCCGGCTATTCTTAACGAAAGTGGTACTAGCCTGGAAAGGAGGGAACAAGCTGCCTGCCGAGGATGGCATGAGAGCTGACTCTGTCTTGGTTTATAGTTATCTGGCTTGCTGAACTCACCTAGTCCTCACACTGATGGACACCGAAGTCAATGCGGAGCACGTTCGAGTCCCATGAGCCTTAACTCCGCTGAGGGAAACACCATACGTCTAGAATATTTTGCGTGGCAGTGGGTTTCTTATAAGAAACCCCACCGTGCCATGAAGCTACAATCCGTAGGCCCTGCTTCATCTCGGTGTATATCACCAATCGATCTATAGAGTCCATTTTGCCCCTCTGCCTACTTTGTTGCCTGATTCAAGACAGGGGTCGGTAGTAGCTACAGCTATCTGCAGCCGAAATGGCGACATACTCTCCATCAGCTTTTCCCTTATGCTTCTGGAAGTTTGTATCTGCCAATCACTAGCAACACCATGTTGGTCAAGACACGATGGGGTCAAAGACAGGGGGAGCTACACCACAACCAACACGGACAAAGGGTCCATTGCTGCACAACATTCAATCGGCAGCGAGCGGAATAATAAATCACACCATTCAAGCACCCACGTGCGAAAACAGCGAGGATCTAGCCGATGAAATGTTGATCCACCCGGGAATCGGCCTGTTGGACAGGACTCAGGACGTCAGAAGCCGTGCACTGTCCTTGTCAACCAACACCGCTTAATATAGCTACGGCACGTCGCACAATTCTGCAGTTCAATTTGCCCTAACGGGTCAGGCTCAACACGGACTGCTGGTTTTAAAAACCGCATGGCAGCTCTGAGCCAATGGCAAGGGGGCATGCCATCATGTTCGAATACCATTAGCATAGCCAGCAAACTGTCGAACCGCAACGCAAGTACCATTAGCAGAACCGCGTCCAAGAAAATACGTAAGCCCGGACATATTACTCATAAGGGTATACTTAGGGGAAACTTATAAACGTTGGACGCAATTTATATGGCGGTCTTTGAAACACGCGCTTGATAGAACTAGAGCGAGTAGAACTGTGAGTGTCGTGAAGAGCGATTTTGCATCGAATACAGCTGTATGGAGTTTAGCGTACAGTACGTGTTTAAACACTCGTCTTGCGTCTTCGTACTCGTCATATTGATACCCTCCCAAACAGATGTTGTGGCGCATTAGTTGCGGACCTTGCGACAAGTCCGAGGCGGGCGGGATTATAGGAACCGGAATCCGCCAGACGTAGTCTTGGTGAATCAAGGTTCGTCTTTCAGCACTGGTCCACTAGTCTAGGTTGGCATGATTCATGATATCATAGATCGACAAGAGTTAGCATACGGAGGCTATATCACTTCTGCCCCAATCTGTCAACCTCCCTTTACCGACTGTGGACAGCGTCAATATATGCGGGAAAGCGGCCGAGCCACTACAACCTTTTGACGCCTTGCAAACCACGAGCCGTCCTGCCCGCTCATTCTGCCATACGCCTCACCAGCCAGTCCAACATGCGTGCCTCTGTCGCCAGCGTTGCAGCTTTCATGGCCGCCAGTGTCCTCGCTAGGTCGGTGCCCGCCTACAAACATGATCCCAAGACCCCAGAAAACTGCAACAAGTGGTTCGACAACGAGGGACGCTACCCGTGTAAGACCATCCCGTTTCTGGCGGAGATCACTCGCGAGCAGTATCTATCCTGGGTAAGCGATGCCTCCCCGTTGCGCTGCCATGCTTCCGGCGCGGAAGATGAATCTGTGTGCTGAGGACTAACCATACGGCAGAACCCGTCACTTGACAAAGAATCATGCACGCCGTTCAACGTCCAGCAGTCATACTGCGTCGGCGTCTGCGAAAAGAACTGCACGACCAGCACCCTTGCCAGTACGACGACTCCGTCCGCTCTGGGAAGCGCCACTATAGCAACCACCGCAGTCAGCACCTCGAGCAGTGGTCCTGCCGTGGCCACGCCGACGCCTGTCCAGGACGGCATGGTCAGGGGCTGCAGGGCCTTTACGCGCATCACCAAGGGCTCAAGCTGCAGGGATATTGCGAACCAGTATGGGATTGCGGTGTCCGATTTAGTCTCGTTCAACTCATCTTTCAAGGATGATTGCTCGGGCAAAATCCCGGGATACTACGCCTGTGTAGGGCGATGAGCGCATAGAGACCGGTTGTACTACCGGCATCGACAGCTCTGCAATACTTTGATGCTCTGTTGAATGCAGCCAGTGGCCCCAAGGCAGAGAGCCAGGCGGAGGATCTCAACAGAGAGAGGCGGCCCGTGTCTGGGCCCTTTGGAAAGACTGCTCGCGAAATCCCTTGATTCTGATACAGCTCGTTCTTTTCGCGATTCATTACATCACATAGAGCTTTGTCTCACTCGTTCCTAACTATTCAACTTGCGCTGACGCGTGTAATCATTCCTGTTTGTGCAGGGTGTCATTGTCCTCACGAAGAGTAGGGGAGGAGAAGCATTACATCCTACTCCAACCTTTCGCAATAGATTTGACAATAGCAATACAATCGGGTAGATCGTTCTGATGACACCTGATAATATCTCTTGCAAGCACCCCGAGTCCGGTCATCTATGTCCTGTGATAGCCAAGGGGGATGGGGAACGGAGAGGATGGGGGACCTCTGACCTTGGTAAATCACATAGAAACAAGCATGAGCTCGACAGTCAAAAGCACATACATCCATACCCTCATCCACAGAAATCAACATCATGTACCGAACTGCCCGAATCCGCCCCAGCTTCGACTGTTGTGCATCCCATCCCTCTCCAGCAGCTCCGCCACCGCCGCATTCCGACCAGCAGCCGCCCCTTTACCCGCTGCTTCCCGAGACCACGGTTCCTGGCAATGGGAAAGCCAGATACCCCTGCGACGGGGACCCGCCATGGCTTCCCCAGCGTCCTGATTCTGCAGTCCCCACTCGGCAGTTCGCCAATCTGATCGGCCCTGTATTTCCTCACGAGCAGGACGTTTCGAGGGACGCTTCGGGAGACGCTATTGGAGCCATCACTGTACAAAAGACGACGCAGAGACACCACTGTTGGCCACGCAGAGACATGGCTCACACTGTCACATATTCACTAGCCCAAACAAGGTTCCCAACTCCAAGTTGCTTTCCAGCTATCCTACCAACCCGTCATCCAGCCAAACACCATACACGTCAAACTTGCCGCCCAGCCCAGCAATCATGAGACCAACGCCCAGCAAACCCATCGTTGCAACAGGCAAATATCCGAAAAGACAAAGTTCCCTCCGTATTTGCTTCCAAATCTCAGGGTATCAAATCACCATCCACCACCGCCGGCTCGCAGGGACCAGAGTCGCGGCTACCAATGTCCTCGTAACCAGGCATCCCGCCCGCGGTGCCGCCGCTCCCAACGTGAGTCTTCGATATCTTCGTCTAGTAGTCGCGAACCCGCCGTCCGTTGCCCGAGCCATTAATCAGGGGCCGTGCATAGCCCATCTCACAATGACGGGCGGGGGTATCTCATCACGTCATGAAGGTTCCCAGTAGTCCCGAATTGACAGAAAATCACGCTTGGCAAGACAAAAGGAACATGAAAGCAGAGCATCCGCCTCCGATAACTTCCATCTAGTAGCTCAGAAACCCAGCCAGAAATTGGTAGCGAGCGGTGAGCGGTGATTGCGTCTAGACAGATGAAATTCGAGCCTGAAGCCGTCGTCCCAGAGGACAGCGATGAGATGCCATCATCATGCGGACGGGCCCATGCAAAGTAGGTCATCGATGGGCAGTCGAGTATCGTGCCAAAAAAGAAATCGTCATAAGCGCTCTGTACCCCCAAGAATCATTGCAAAGAAATTCGTAATATTCGTAAAGACCAGGGCAAAGAGTGTGCCCACACGTCTAAAACCTGCCATCAGGGCGGTAGGTCTGTACTTCGTAGTAATGAGTAGAAGGTCGCCGGCGCTGCCACTTTTGGGCGATCATGCCTAGTAGGCGGTAGCTGTCGATCCTTCGCTGGTGGCAACGGCAACCAGAGCCTCAAGTCGCCTCAGCGGGTCTGCGTTTGCAGGGCGATCCTGCTGTTGCTGCTGCTGCTGCTGCTGCTGCTGAACTTGCTGCTCTCGGGACGGGAAGCCACTGAATCCGTTAAGGTTGGGGTGGACCATGCGATCAACATGGGCCACCCGAGGGTCCGGCGGGGCCGGAGCGTTGCCCTGAGGCATCACCGGCCCATGATACCAGCCGTGGCGTTTGCTCTCCCTGGGTGTAGCGATCGAGGGCGCGGACATGGTTTGCTGGTGCAGAGAACGACCGGACCCGGCGCTGGGGTGCTGGCGGGAGGGCGGGACTTGGTCCTGGAACCGGACCGTTGGCGGATTCTGCCGAACGTGCTCTGCCTGAGCCTGGACTGCCTTGTTGGCCTCAGATGCCCAGGTCCCGGCGCTGTCGCGAGGGGGAGTCTTGTGGCCGATGTCTAGGCGCGTGAGGCCACGCTGCAGGCTGGCGTCGTACATGTTGAGGTTGCGACGCTCTTCTGGCTGCAGCACTTCTGGTGGGGGTTGATATACTGGACGATGGATACGCTCGGGGTCGACGGCCATGGGAGACGGGTTACGGCGAGGAACGGGGTCGAACGACTCGATTCCAGGGAGGCGGAAGGACGTCTGCGGGTTGGACGGGTTCGCAATCGGCGGCGGGGGGTTGGGCCGTACCGACTGGCTCCCGACGGCACTCAGCTGGCTAGGCTGGCCAGGCTGGCCATTGTAACTGCGGCTATCAGGATGCCAAGTCCGTCGCCGCCACCCTTCGTCGGTAGCGCTCGAGGTCGAGTCCCGTCGGGTCGACCATCCGGATGTCGAAAGCGTAGGCGACGTCACCATGCTGCTATTCGAGGACGGGAATGCGGCGGGATGCGAGCTGTTGGCAAGCCCTGGGCCAAACATCGGCCGCCCTGGAGCATGGCCATGGGGAGACGGGAAGGGGTTCGCCCCAGACGGAACGCTGAGGCGACGTCCGGGCGTCCGGTTGCCGGGCACGTACATGCTCTGGGACCTCGAGTGGGTGGACGTGGGCGACGCCATGCCCGAGGCCCATCGCGGGCTGCTCTGAGCAGTCGAAAATGTAGCCGAGGTGGGGGTGCTGAAGTCGCTGGGCGACGCAGGTCGGTATGAATACGCGCTGTCGGCGGCACTGCGGTACGATTCGAGAGAAAGCCTCGAGCGAGGGTCTACCGCCATGACGAGCGGGGGAGGTCGGCGGCGGGCATCCGCTTGGGTGTTATACGAGGACCCCACAGAGCTGATGCTGGCGATGCTCGACGTGGAGAGTGACTTGGAGTGCCCGCGAGCCGGACCGCCGGCGCTGCCGCCGGTCGACGCCCGCGCCCGGTTGCCGGCCTGCCTCACTCGCTCCGTCCTTATCTGGCGCTGGAACCTCGAGCCGGTCGCGGCCAGCGAGTCCATGGGGATATCTTCGTTGACGTGTACGGTCTGGGCATGCTGCCTCAAGTTATCGAGCCTCGAGAAGCGGCGGGAGCAGTGGCACTGAAAGGGCCGCTCGCCAGTGTGTTTCCTGTCATGACGTGTTAGAGCCACGGGGTGGACCAAACTCTGTTTTAAACGCAAGCGCTCACCGGATGTGGCGGGCCAGATGCTCGCTCCTCGTGAAGCTCAGGTTGCACGGCGGGTAGTCGGTGCAATAGAAGCGCTGCGACTTCTTCTTCTTGTTCGACTTGGTGCCGTCAGCATTGACGCTTTCGCCGTCGGAGGCTCCATCGTCGGCATTTCCCTCGCCGTCCGAGTCGTCCATGTCGACGTCCATAGAGTCCCTCCTCGACGACGACTTGGCCGAGTGCTGCGAGTGGTCTCGTCGCGATCGGTCGGCGGAATCGGGTACCTGCACGGCCTGGGGAAAGGGGCTCGTCGGCAGCGGCTTCTGGCCGGAGGCTGCGCTGCTAAAAGTGGCCCTCGTGGGCGTCGCGGCGTCTTCGGGAGACATGGCAGGATGTGGGTGCGGCGCCGTGTTGGGTCGAGGCGTCACCAATGATGATGAAGTCATGACGTCTTCTCTGATGGTCTCGGGGATGAGGTTGGAGTTGACCGGTCGAAAGGTGGCGGCCATGGCGGCCGGGGGCGTCGAGAGTCGGGGCAGCGACGGATGGACCACGGCAACGCCGGTTCGGCTGGATGCCGCACGACGAGGGTGAGTAGGTGAGGAGTCGAGGTGCAGGGTCGCCGGCGGTGGTTTCGGAGGCAGACGGGTGAGTACGGGGTGGAGGATGGTCGGCCAGGGGAAAACGGGGGGTTTTGCTTTATGCGGGCGGCCAGCCTCTCTCCCAGTGAGGCTGAATGAAGATGGTGCGACGGCGCAGACAGCAGGGAGGGGCGCTGCGGCGCGCGGGGGCGGGCGCCAGCGGTTGACGAAGCAGCCGGGGCGAGGTCGGGTCTCTGTCGGACCTGTCCACAGATCCGTATGCGACTTGTCGCCCTCTGATGCAAGAGCTGCGGTGCGACGGAGGAGCCGAGGCGATCAGGGCTTCAACAAGAGAGAGAACGCAGCCGTGAGTGGCGGGTGCTGGGGGACGTGTGTGTGTGAGTGGAAGAAGGGGAAGAAGGGAGGGATGCGGGTGAGACGAGGACAGTGGATAAGTGAGATCACAGCGTCCCTCCCGGCTCGAGTCAAGCTACGTGAAGGTGGCGGGGCACACGCGGGCGGTTGCAGACAGTCGAGTCGCTGGGATGGTGATTTGAAAACCAACAGCAGCCGGCCAGCCAGCCAGAGTCTGTTTGTCGTGTGGAGCTGGGAGCTGAGCTGGATGAACTATCCGCACCGACTACTCGTGGGCAGTCGGTGGCCGAGCCGCACCCCGACTGGGCTCCAACGATGGTGCAGTGTGATTTGTCGAGGGGCGGCGTTTGCGTCGATGGTCGCCCGGTGCCTGCAGGAACCGGAAGCGAGTTGCAAGCGAACGCGATCGGTTCAGGGGCCTTGTCGATGCGTCAAGGGGCGGGCGAGATGAAGACGACGTCCCACGGCACGTGTAGCCAACCTCTCTGGACAGGCAGCCTGATGATTCTCGTGCGTTGTGGCAGGCAGAGCACGCACAGCACGATTCGCACGCACGCGCTGACCAGGACACGGCGGAGGGGGCGGCAAGGGGGAGGTGCGCTGGGGCAGGACGTCTTGGCCGTGTGGCGATGCGCCAGGACTGGCAGAATGCGCTGCAAAGACCACCCAAGCTCGGGACCGATGATGTCTTGTGGTTTGCTTTTCCCCTGGAAGCGGACATGGCCTGTCTCGCTGTGGTGGCGGGCGAGTGGGGTCCCGGATCCGGCCTGGGACGGCGCCGTCGTTCCCTGGGCCCAACCACCTCGCCCCGTCTCTTCTCGAGCTCTCCATCTCGGCAGCCATCAGCAACCATCAGCAACCATCAGCACCATCAGCGCCCATCAGCGCCCATCAGCGCCCATCAGCAGCTGGGCTAGCGAAAGGCAAAAGCAGGCGGGCAGCCCAAGCGCATGGAGCTCTGCGCGGCGGCGGCCGTCGACGAGTGGGCGGAACAGAGTTGATGGCTTGATGCTGACGGTAACAGCCACCCAGCGAGGCCGAGAGCCATCTCCACTAGGTAGACGCTGCCCGGTGAGTACGTGTGAAGTTGTGGCGTGGTCTGGACGATGATAACGGCCATCTCCTGGCGGCTCTGGCGGTACCGTGGCCGCTGGGGCCAGAGGCACGGGCGCGCTGTGTGAGCCATCCGGATGCGATCGCAGCATTAGCGGCGATGACTTCACCCCTACGTCTCTCGCCTCATCTCATGCCGCGACGTCTGGACTGGCGGACCTGCAGGGACCGACCCCGTCCGCCCAGTGGTCATCATGACGGATGACATGGTGCCGGCGAGCACCTGCCTGCCCCGTGCTTGTGCCCTGCGCTGCGTGTAAGCCGCCATCCGTCCCAGAGCTTGCCTGCTTGGGCGAGTGATGATGCTTCAAACCGCCCAAAGAGCGGGCCTGGAGACGTAAGGTACAGGTCATCTGCGCATCTCAGTGCGGGGCGGGGCCCAGGTACGAGGCAGCCAGTGGACGAGGGCGTACGCAAGCCCCTCGCCAGCCTTCTCGACTCGCCGTCCCCTGTGCCTTGGATGGCGCTGCGAGGTGTGGGCGTCTCCTCGTCGCGAGAGCTCCGCAAGCTCCGGCACGGACGTCGTCACAGAGCGAGCTCGCTGGCGAGGCGTTCTGCCAGAGGTCCAGCGCCACCCAGCCTACAGTACACCATCAGATCGAGGTGTGGTGGGCTCCAGCTTGTTCGTGGATGTACCGGCAAGGTCGGTGGCCCTCGATGGAGACCAGACGGACGCAGACCCCAAGGTGGCTCAACCCAACCGCCACGGCCAGTCAACGGCACGACACAATCCCCAGGTGTTGGGCGCCGCCGCTGGTCACGGCCCCTTGGCGCTGTGCCGTCGTCGTGCCCCCTCGTCCCAAGGGCGAGTCTCCCGAGCGTCGCATCCCGGCGGAGCGGCGGAGCCCAGAGAACTTGTGGCCTGCGTGGTGACTTGCCTTGCCTTGCTTTGCTTGCCCTGGCCCCTGTACGAAGTACGAGTAGGCTGTAGCCGTCCCTGGCCTGGGTACAAAAATAGGGCACACCAGGATCGACCAGGACCGTGTGGGGGAGCAAGGGTTTGGCACTCCATCCAGTGTCTCGATATCGCGCCCTGGTTTCCCCAGACCGCGGTGAATGGGAAACCTGCCTCGCCTGCTCACTTGTCGCGTTGGTGTCTGCGTCCCGACCAGCCGCGACCAATCCACCACCGCTATTCACATGCAGACCTGTGGCCAGAAGAGGTCTCCGCCCTCCGCTCCTCCACCTTTCAGCTTCCACGCCACCGATGCGTACCTGGACCGATCGGGGACCCAGCAAAGGTACAGCCAGGTACGTACTGTAGCTGTAAGGTACCCCTCCGTTTGACAGCTCTGGCGGCTGAACGGCCGCAATGGCCTACAGCTTGGACATCTAGCGACGGCTAGTCCTCCTCCGGCGAGCCATGTCGCAGCTGAGGGGCGGCGGCTGGAACTCTGTTGGTTGAAGCTCCCTCTGCTCGCCCGTGGCATCCGGGATGCGGTCCATCTTGTCGATTGGCCTCGAGACTGAGTTCAAATCCTGCCGGCTTTCCCGCCTTTCATTCCTCCTTGCAACTGGCGTCCCACCCCTGATGAGTCGTCACGGTGCTGGTGCTGGCGCTGGCGCTGGCGCGTCGTGCGGCTAACTACGAGCACTGCAAGAAAACGGATGACATTGTCCTGGATAGCACAAACGGCTCATGGCGTGTCGTGCTGGCGCTGGGACCAGTCAGCTGCATCGTTGGACGGGCAGCGCGAGGTCTGAAACAGCAAACAGCCATCTACTCGTAGTCATCGAGCTGCAGCGCCAGGGGCGATTGGTCCATGGCGGCCCTGCCAGTAACGCCACAGGTTGCATGGAACTGCGTTTGTCTACCATTAAAGAAGGTAAAGTTTGTGTGTGTCTCGCCTGCAGATACTCGTAGAGATGTAATGACGGCCCCGGTCGTCATGTGGTGCAGCTTCCCCAGTAGCAACAAGGTAGCTGGGAAAAGGCACGTCGCGCGGCTGAGAAAGTAGGGCTGATTGCTGAACTCTCTTACGAGTGTTCTTGCGAGTGTTCTTGCGAGTTTTCTGGCAGCAAAGTACGGACTGTTGCAGTCAGAACAGTGTGCGACGACGGGCTCATCGTCTGCGCCGGGCTTCCACGCGTGACGCAGCACGTTGACATGGGTGCTGCGTTGGGTGCAACAAGCATGCGGGCTGTCTCGGCCCCTCCCTTCTTGTCTCACGATTCCAGCTGGTGATGTCGCCAAGCATCTCATCCTCGACGGGAGCTTCCAGATCCAAGCGGCTGCATCCGAGCGGACACAGCGCGCAGGGGCAGCGCCGCACGAGTACTCGTACTCCGTACTCGTACAATGCTTGCCTCGACACCCACCGTCTGTTCTCCCGCCACCGGACCAGCCGGATGGGGCACGCTTCCGTCCCTGTAGTGTAGGCCGTAGCACCGGTGCGGCCTCAGTTCTCGGTGGCGTCAAGGTGCAAGAGTGGCTAGCCAGCATTACCAGGAGACTGGGATGGAGGGGGCAAGGGGGGACGCAGTCGAGTGTGTGCGTGCGCCAACGCGCATGCGTGTGCCTCTCGAGGGCCAGCCACATCGACGACGAATCACTCGGCACCACCATGGCCATATTGATAACCCCCGGATCACGACAGCGGGCGGCGACGACTATTGGGCGCGATGGAGGCCGCCGCCACGAACGGACGACCGATGGCGAGCGCCAGCCGTGGGTCGAGCGCGCTCCGTTTGATATCGAACGATGCCCGTCGCAGAGTCGAGGAGATCAAGGTCGCAGCCACCGACGAGTCTGAGTGTGCGCGGCGATGGAAGCAGAGGGGTCCCTTGGCACGGGCTGGATCTCCTTCTGAATCCGTCGGCGGCGCGCCGACCATGGGAATCCGGCGGCCTGGCCCTGCAGGCATCGACAGATAGCCGAATAGTGACAAGTGACAACGAAACATGCATCCATCCACGATGCTGCTCTTGGGCCTCGCCTCGCCGCCAGAGTGCAACATGCATCAGCCTCTCCGCTGCACTGCAAGGTACGGGTGTTTACCTTCACTGGCCCGCGGCGGCGGTATCGACATTTCAGCTTCAGCAGCAACCGCAGCGGCATCAACAGTGATCACTGTGAACGGGCACTCAACTGTCATGTCGACAAACACCATGCGGGTGATGTAAGCCGAGCGAGGCGCATTACCCCTGCTCGCTCGGCTTGCCCACCCCAGCCTCGCATCCTCGGCTCGCATCCTCGTGCTCCCGAGTCGACAACACCACCGCCCAGCCAGAGAGGCCAGCCATCGTGGCCGTGCCGGTCCCTTGCTGGCGTTGGCTCCTGGCGCAGAGCCACAGCGTTTGATGAACCGTCGCCGTCGTCGTCGTTAATGCCGCCTCACCACGCATGCATACGAGTATACCTACCTGCCCTATACTAGGCCGCCGTCCATGCGTGAGATCAGTCCTTTGTTCGAGCCCTCACCTCACCGCCAGTTCCGACGCCTGCACGACATTCATCCAGTCCACCTCATCCATCCACCTTGGCGGCGCCCCCGATCTCACTCACCCCCAAGCCAAAGCGCCAACCGCCCACTGATCCTCTGCCTCTTATGCGAAACGAAAGAAGCAAAAAAAGGCACCAGTAACGTGGATGCCAGACATGCCTATCGACGCATGTCAACCTTGCACCAGGGGCCCGCGCCCGTCCTCTGGTTGCACTGCGTCTGGTGTCCCGGGTACGGCATCTCGCAGTTTTCTTCCTTTTGGCTCGCCAGGAACAACCCGGCCACGGGACGTTTTCTTGTGGCAAATCACATGCATGAGGCTTTTTCTTCTTCTCGTATTGTCCGGATGTAGAGGCTCTGTGGCCCCGTGTGCTGTACGGAGGGATCCGGGCGTTCAATCGATGCCTTCTTCGAGATGGCGTAAGCTCGGGTATCAGGGTACAGGGTAAGTCGGCAATGCAACGAGCAAGGGCGCGAAGAACATCCCGAACTGCCGTGATCTGACCGGTGCTCGCTTTGGATTGGTCTATTGGTTGATTTGCTGCCTTAAAGCATATTCGCTCTCCATCTCTTGCTGCCGTCTGCCATAGAAGATCATGAGGCCATCGCTACGTTGTTTATGTACAGAAAACATGACAAAATCACATGCATGCATTGCCGCCAGCCATGCTCCGGGTGATGCAGCATCATATCCAAAAAGTCATGTCCAAAAGTAATGTGTCGGCCGTATCCTGTTTCCCGTGGCCCCCGCCTGAGCCACATCGGCAATCCCTCCCTCTTAGATATCCAGCATACTTCGTACCTGCTGCGGCGGGCCCTGGACAGAGTCGGTCGTGGATGTGCTGCTCGTCCGCTGCGCCGCCACCGGTTGCCCCGCCTCCGACTCGCGCCTCTGCTCGTCCGAGTACGGCGGCGGCGCCGGGCCGTCCTCCAGCTCCATGAGGTACGCCGCACGGTGGGCGCGCTGGGTCCCGAGCTCGCTGGGGAAGAGCACGCTCGCGGCCGTCTCCATGACGCGCTCCGTGTGACGGCGCTCGTTCTTGCCCGTGTAGGGCAGCGAGGATGGAACCGCCCTGGCTCCGGCGCGGTCGATGCGCGGGTTGGCCGACGGGTCATCGCGGTGGATGCTGCTGAGCTCGATGCCGCCGTCGTCTTCGCGGGCGTTTCGCGCCGCCTCCTCGCGCGCGTGGCGCTCCATGTCGTCCTCGACCCGGCGGCCGACGCCGTGCTCGCCGCCGACCTCCTTGACGTTGCGCAGGATCTTGTCGCGCAGGGTGCCGAGGTGGTCGCCCCGGACGCGGCGCCACCACGCGGGCTTCTGGACGAGGCCGAGCTCGCGGTTGATCATGTCGCCGCGCTCGCGACGCTGCCGGAGGAGCTCCTTGTCCTCGTTGGGGCTGGCGAAGCCGTAGGCGATCTGGATGTAGAGGATGAGGAGCGACGGGCCGAAGCCCCATGCGAAGATGACGGGCACCACGCCGTCGAAGCGGATGATGGAGAACTCCCAGACAAACGATATAAAGACCTGGTAGGCGATGAGGGCGAGGCTGAGCGGGATGATGAGGACGAGGCGCAAGGGTATGGCACTGACAAAGCCCACGGCGCGGTTGAAGATGCCGCGGTTGCGGGGCT
The DNA here is from genome assembly GCA_024340505.1 of Tolypocladium nubicola. NCBI lineage: Eukaryota > Fungi > Ascomycota > Sordariomycetes > Hypocreales > Ophiocordycipitaceae > Tolypocladium > Tolypocladium nubicola. The sequence continues at coordinate 20,593 of JALHCA010000545.1, forward strand.
TGTAGTGCTTAATGGAGTGCCTGAGCGAGAAGATGATGGTGAGCCAGGCGACGACGAGGCAGAAGGCGGCGGCCTTGAAGCGCGCGCCGGTGGCGGATGGGATCGCATATTGGGCCGTCTGGTCCGGAGATCGCTGATACGAGGCAAAGTTCCAGCTGCGGGGGACGACGAGGAAGAAGTTCTAACAAAGTCAGCACCAGGGAAGTATTTCCTTGGAAGGGGTGCCTCTTACCATCCACACCCAAAAGTAAAACCAGAGGGGCAGCCAAAACTCGATCTGGGAGCGCTTGTCGCCGTCGCGGTAGATGAAGGGATTCGGGTCGACGTACTGCCGCTCCAGCCAGCTGCCCCAGTGCCGGACGGCCTCCCAGGTCAGGGCCAGCGTGCCCTGGCACATGAGGAACCAGAAGAAGACGGAGATGATTATGGGAAGCTCCTGGAGGTAGTAGCGGTCGATGTCGACGTTGGTGAAGAGGCTGACGAGGGCGCAGGCGCAGACGAAGCAAGCCCAGTACCACTGCCAGCGCCGGCCGATGGGGTAGAAGCGGCGCTCCTTGGGGAGGTAAAGGGCGCCATGCTTGGCGAGGGCGGTGACGGTGAGGACGAGGGCGACGCCGAAGAAGGCGGCGAAGCCGATGCCGGCGTAGCCGCGGGAGCGGATGGGGTTGATGGAGTTGTAGCAGCTGGTGGCGTTGACGAAGCTGCCGTTGGTGCGCAGCAGCTGCGGCTCGTAGGGCTCAAAGGTGAGCCAGCACTCGGAGCCGTTGGACAGCGTGCGGTTGCTGTAGTAGGTGTAGTTCCAGTGGTTGAGGGTGGTGGTGTTGAAGTGGACGCCGCCGAAGACGGTGTCGGTCTTGTTGTCGCCGCCGGGGAAGGCGAGCAGGTCGCGGGCGTCGAAGACGTCGAACCTGACGACCATTGTGCCTCGCGTCGCGGAGCCGCGGTTGTCGGCAGGGAGAGGCCGTCGTCGTCGCCGGAGCGCTGCTGTCGCGCGCCCTCGAAGGGCTTGGCCGCGCCGGATGTCGTCCAACCGCAAAGGCCGCAGGCGCGCAGGCGCAATTCGGCTTTTTCGAGAACGGTGATGTCGATGCTGGTGTTTACGTCAGGACCGCGCTCGACCAGCCGAGATCAAATCGGTCGATGGCAGGGGAGAGGGCCGCAATGGGGAGGACTGCGGGATAAAGATGCCGTGAAGAAAGAGAAAAACCCAGAAGAAGCGGAAGAGGTGCGACGTTGGACGAATGAATGGATCGGAACGCACGGCGTTCGACGGATGACAGACGCCGAGCCAGCCGCGAACAGGCAGTGGCGTACAGTGAGAGTGACAGTGCCAACCGGACCGAGTCCGCACATGCCCACGACCTGACAGGCCCTCGAGAAGACCCCCAGTCGCCAGATTTCAGGCGGGCTGCGGCAACTATCCGCCCCGGAGCGCTGCATAAGACCCAGTGCGGTAAGAGCACGTACTTTGTACTGCCACCGGGACCGGGACCGGCCGCTCCGGCACGGTGTGGGGCCAGCAAGCCACCCTCGTTTGACGCTGGCTGCTCCCACCGCGCCAGGGAGGCTCTGGATATCAACGTGGCAGTCCAGCAGCGTCGACCCCGACAACACAGCGAGCGTCCCGATCCCGGCCGAATCTCGCGGCGACGTCGAACGGCAACCCTGCCCGGGCACGGTGCCGATACGGAGCTCGGTGGTGAGGGCACTGACGGCGTCGGAAATACATCGCCAGAAGCTTCACTGGGCACGTTCGTCAAGCAACATGGCCACGGCGACATCCTCGACCGGCCGCGGCCGCGGGGACGACGACGTCGACGAGCCCTCGTACATCGACTACGAGACCTTCCTCTCCCCCGACTTCACCCCCGCCTCCTTCGCCAACGCCCTCGTCGTCGCGACCAACAACCCCAACGACTCCCCGCTCGACCTCTCGACGCCCCTCTCGCGCGTCCTCTTCGACGCCCAGGAGCTCGACTCCCACATCGACCTCCTGACCACGCGCTCCGCCGTGCCGCTGCTGCAGCACACGCAGACGCAGACGCGCGCCAGCAGGCACATCGTCGCCGAGCTCGACGCCCAGATCCGCAGCCTCAACGACAGCTACAGGCAGCTCGAGCGCGAGGTCATCGACAAGCACGCCGAGGCCGACGAGGTGCGCCAGGTCGGGCTGCGACTGTGGGAGACGCTCAGGCTGGGACGCTCCGTGGGGCGGTGCCTGCAGCTGGGGAGGCAGCTCGAGGTGCAGCACGCCGAGATTGGTGGTCTGGGCGCCAAGGAGGACCACGGCGCGCTGCTGCGCTGCTCGTACACGGTGCTCTCGCTGCGTGAGGTGCTGGAGAGCAAGGCGCAGGGCGAGGAGGGCTACGGCTTGAACAGGGTGGACGCGATCCGGAGCCTGCAGGACACTGTCGTCATGCCCGTCGAGCGCTCGGTGCGCGAGACGGCGGAGCGCTTCATCCGCGAGTTCTCCACGCCCACCAGCATGACCTTTTCGCAGGGCGAAGAGGCGCGCGCAAGGATGGAGTCGGCCCTGGCGACCCTGTACCTGCTGTCGCCGACCTTGGGCGTCAAGCCGGACCGCTGGACGCCTCGCCTCCTCCTGCAGACCCTGGAGACTTATATCCGCTCGGCGCTGCAGACGAGCATCACCTCGCTCTCGCGGTCCTTGGGCCAGCTGCCGTCTCTCGACAGGGCACTGGCCGACGTCACCGCCAAGTGCCAGAACATCGTCTCCCTCGAACTCGTCCTCGAGTCTACCAAGCCGCCCGTGCACCCGCTCCTGCCCGCCTCGTCGACGCAGAAGCAATCGAGCCTCATCCAGCCGCTGCTGGCCTATCTCGAGACGGGCTCCCTCGCCTCGTACTTTTGGCGCACAATGGCCGGCAGCCTGGCCACGCGGGTGCAGGATATTGTCGGCCGCGGCGGCGTCGTCGCGCGCACGCTCAAGTCGAACAAGAACAACGTGGGGGACGCTATTCGACAGGCCGTCATCAGGGGTTGCCAGCCGCCGAGTGCCCTGCTGGGCGGAAAGGGCAAGGTCAAGGTGGCGGACGCCAACTGGGATCGCGAGGTTGCCGTCATGGTCGGGAGCGTGGTGAACAATCTGGGGAGGTGACGGCCTAGAGTAGGGTTAGCCGTACTTTGCAGACCAAGCCGGAACTGCTCAATTACACCACCACTCGCCGATAGCCCGGTTGACGTTGCACTGTCTTTCTACGCCGTCCGTGTTGGTAGTACGTGGTCAGCGCGCACGATGCCCGCCGCGTCGTTCGTGTCGAGCAGCCGCGGGCGAAGGGCCACCGTTGTGGGCGAGGATGAGGCGAAGGGGTACTTTGATCTCGCTGCGGCGGACGTTGTCTTCAACCTTGGCTTGGTGTTGCTGCGCCCAGAGGAAACGCACGGGTGGGTGTCCGCCGTGCCCCACGCCCCGCACGCCTGTGACGTCGCTGCCGCAGGTCCAGGGGCAGCAGCGGGGGCCCCTCGATCTTCCATCAACACAGCAACACGACACAGCAACAACCCGTTAATTCATTCTGCACGCTCTCTGGCGGGCCTCTTTGCATAGTTTTCCGAGACCCAGCTCCATCCGCAGCCATGCCGCCCCACGAGGGATTGGTCCATCCCAAAGAGTACGACATCAAGGACAGCAACGTCGAGCTCATCGGGTCCGACATCGACCACCGCGTCAAGCACAACTCGGCTGCCACCGAGCCCGCCTGGAACGACGGGGCCGTCGGCCAGGTCCCCGGCCTGCGCGTCTGGCGCATCGAGCAGTTCCAGGTCGTGCCCTGGCCGCGCGAGCGCTACGGCGAGTTCTACGACGGCGACAGCTACATCGTGCTGCACTCGTACAAGGTCGGCAAGGACGGCGAGGGCGCCAAGCTCGGCCACGACGTCTTCTTCTGGCTCGGCGCGCACACGACGCAGGACGAGGCCGGCACGGCGGCGTACAAGACGGTCGAGCTGGACGAGTTCCTGGCCGGCGCGGCGACGCAGCATCGCGAGGTGCAGAGCGCGCCGTCGGACGAGTTCCTGAGCCTCTTCCCGCGCGTGTCCATCCGCTGGGGCGGCGTGCGCTCCGGCTTCCGGCACGTCGAGGAGGGCGCGCCCAAGGAGCCCATCCGCACGCTGCTGCGCGTCTTCAAGGCCAACAGCGTCATCGTGGTGCACGAGGTCGAGCCCGCGTGGCAGAGCCTCGACGACGGCGACGTGTTCGTGCTGGACACGGGGGACAAGATCTGGGTGTGGCAGGGGCGCGGGTGCAGCCCCATGGAAAAGGCCAAGGCCGCGCAGGTGGTCCACGACATGACGCTGGCCAAGCACGTCGACGTCGAGGTCGTCGCGCAGGCCGAGTCGCGGTCGCGCCGGGTCGTCGACCTCCTCGGCGGGGACGGCGACACGCCGCGCGACGGCTTCAAGCAGCAGCGGCCCGTCGCCGCCGCGGGCGCGAGGTCCGGCGGCGCCCCGGACGGCGGCCGCCCGAGGAGGCTGTTCCGCCTGAGCGACGCCTCCGGCCAGCTGTCGTTCGACCTCGTCAAGGACGGCGGCGGGCGCATCTCCAGGGGCGATCTCGACGGCGACGACGTCTTCCTGCTCGACGACGCGGGCAGGGCCATCTGGGTGTGGGAGGGCCGGGGCGCCAGCCGCGCGGAAAGGGCCAAGTGGCTGTCGGTTGCGCAGGCGTACGTCCGGCATGTGCAGGGCGAGCTGCGCGACGCGTACTTGATGCCGCTGGCCAAGGTGCTCGAGGGAAACGAGAGCAGGGCGTTTATGAGGGCCATTGAGGCGCATTAGCGACGTTGGATGTGTTTTCACCGGGATTCAGATGCTTGCATAGAGTGTCTGATATGGTTTGAATATAGTTTGAATATAGTTTGATATAGATACAATATTAGAACGCTGCTACACGACAGTGTGGCCGTCCCAACACTGCAAATACAAGCCGGCCCATCACCGCCCCTGAGCATCCTCAACATCCTCCGCCGGCTCCCCCATCTCCGCCCCTTCCGGCACCGGCACCACGGCCGACCGCGCCCAGATGTGCCGCGCCCCCTCGAGCGACAGGCCCTCCACGCACCCAGCCTTGACCGTGACCGTGGGCCCCGGCGTGCCGTCCGCCCCCAGCGGCCGGTGCACCAGCCGCACGCCGCACGCGCGGCAGAAGTAGCACTCGAGCGCGGTACCGCGGTCCGACCGGCGCGTCCACACGCCCAGCCGGGCCTGCTGCGCGGCCGCCGGCGGCCACATCCCCGCGGCCGGGTAGACGGCCGAGGTGCCGAAGGCGGAGGCGGACTGCCTGCGGCACTCGGTGCAGTGGCAGATGTATACGGCGAGGGGCTGGGGTCGCGACACGCGGAGGGACACGGCGCGGCATTGGCAGGTGGCGCGGGGGTTGGTGCTGGTCGTTGATGTGGCCATGGGAGCGCCGTGAGGGTGTCGTGAGCTTGTAAGCCAGGTATCGTGGGAGAGCAGAGTGACGGAACAACGAAGCGTCGATAAGCAAATTGGAGACGTGCTGTTCATTCAGAGGCCAGGAAGTCAGATCAATGCCCAGTTCACGGTCAAGTTCACTGTTGGGGTTCGGGTTTAGCAAATCGCTGCCATGACATGCTGACCCGCGTGAAAGGCGTAGGGTTCTGAAGCCGGCGACGTCACTACGAGTAGTAGCTACCCATCACCCGTCCCCACGAGGTCTGCGTGTAGCTAGCTACTTGTATACCTATGAAGAGAAGTGCATCTCTCAGATACCTAAGACATAATATCTAGCTGCGTCTGCTGTAGCCTGCCGCACTTCCCCGGTGCTCACCTACCTATTTGCCTACCTACTCGTATGTAGTACTTCGTACAAAGCACCCAAGTTGCCGAGCTACCCTACACCCCATGTCAACGTGGGCACCCCTGCATGAGTGACGTATCACTGCGGGACGTGCCACGGCCCTTCACATGCCCGATCCCGATCCCGTCCAGCCTCAATCCTCCCTTCTTCGCCATCCAACCTACAACGCCCCAGCCTTCGCCATGGACGGCACCGTCCCCGCCGGCATCCACGCGCGATCCATACGCAGCTCGCGGCCGGCGACGTACCTGTCGCGCGCGGGCGTCGCCTTCTCGTACCCGCTGCGCGGCATCTGGTACTTTCTCCGTAACCGCGAGTTCTGGCCGCTGTTCCTCGGCCGGCTGCTGCCGCTGTCGCTGATCTCCCTGCTCGTGTACCTGGTGCTCTTCACGTTTGCGTTCCTGCCGCAGTATGCCTTTCTCGCCATCTTCCACGGCTGGGGCGCCTGGTTCAACGCCGTGGTCCTGACGCTGGGCGAGGGCTTGGTCATCATACAGGGGCTGTTCGAGGGCTTCTTCGTCGACGAGTGTCGCGTAGATGTATTTGACGTGGGTGGACTGCCTTGCCCTGAAGTCGACACCTCGGGCGACTGACATGCTGCAGGCCACATTCATAAAGCTGGGACTCAAGGACATCGTCTCCCCCCACCGAATCCTCTTCGACGACGCGCCAACCGCGGTCCGGATGCTCGGAAAGCCCACCAGTCCGGCCATCTACCAACCGTGGAGCATCATCCAGATCGTCGAGCTCATCGTCTTCCTGCCCCTCAACCTCGTTCCCTATGTGGGCACGCCGGCCTTCATCCTCATCACGGGCACCCGGCTCGGCAAGCTGTCGCACTACCGGTGGTTCCAGCTGCGCGGCCTGTCCAAGGAGGAGACGAAGCACGAGGTCAGACGCCTCACGTGGGACTACGTCTGGTTCGGCAGTGTGACTATGATTCTGGAGCTGATACCGATACTGTCGTTCTTCTTCCTGCTGACCACCTCGGCTGGCTCTGCGCTGTGGGCCGCGAGGATGGAGGACGAGAGGAAGCGCAGTCGCAGCGTCGTGGATCCGCACTTCAGCCAGGACGAGCAGCCGTCGCAGCCGCCTCCGGCGTACTCTGACGACGCGGTATGATGCGTGCCTGAGCAAGAGTTGCTTACCATGCCTTACGTGAAACGACATGATGGACACCACCACTGCAGCTGCCTGCCGCGCACCCGAATCGCATCGTCACTCAGCCTACTCTCCGCTGCTTCTCTGCGCTGAACTCTTGAAGCACCTACACGTCATTGCTTTGCCTCGTTCCATCAGCCCATCCCCAAACCTTGGCCCTGCGGGGCTTCCACCAGAGGCCGTGGCCGCATTCCATCCTTCCACAGCGACAACCCGTGCGCACGACGTTCCTTCTCTCACCCCAGCGTCTCCACGTTTTCGGCACGCGGTACCCGGATTGTACCGTGCTGCAGAGGCAGGAACCGGTTTCAGAGTCGGTTCACCGCCTGGTACAGGTCGGTCGGCAGCGAGTGTGATAGCTGCCTGGAGCTTTCGAGGAAGGAGGTGCGGGTTTCGCCTGGGACGGGTACGTTCCGGCGAGAAGTACCGCCGCGCTGCTGGCGCCCACGAACGCATTCAATATTGGATTGAAGACAATTTTCCCAGCGAATATTGGCACCTTGGAGGTTTATCAGAAGTCTGCTTTGAACGAACACTCTTGCATGTATGACATTGTAACTGTACGTATTGCGCGTCTCGCAAGCCCAATTGACCGACTGTCTGCTCTCGTGCACCCACAGTGACTTCCGCTCAACATCTGGCGGTTAGGCTATGCTGGAGAGCGCCTTCCTCCTCTGCGTCCATGATGCCGCGCCAGCTAACCTCCATCCCTGGGAGGGAAGGAACTCCTGCCTACCATCGAGATCCGTATCTGCTGCTCCCCACCTGCCTTGCCAGACGTTCAGCCCTCTCCCGTCCACCTCTTCCGTCTTCCAACTCTGCTCTCTCGTTTTGATTCTTCTTCCTCCGTCACTCGTTTTGCACCTCATCGTATCGACATCCCCTCTTGTCTTCTTGAACGCCCATCAACAGTCCCCAGAGCCGTCAACCCTGGTCGTCCGTCGAAGCAGCTCTCGGCTGACGCCTCCCTGCTACGATGCGTGCCACCACGTCTTTCGGGGCCCTGGTGGCGAGCAGTTTCCTGCACCACTCACTTGCCCAGGCTCCCGACTATGGGCAAGCTTCACCCGCTCCCCTTCAAGTGTTCATTGTGCTGACAAGCGTCATCAGATCCCCAGACGGCGGGTCTGGCACTGGCCCCTACGACCACCCAGGCACTGGTCCTGATGGCGACGCCACTGCCACTCTCGGAGGCTTTCCTGGTGGCTCGCCCAATGGCCCGACCTGTGTCATGCAGGGCACTACGACAGTCTTCGTCACCGTCTACCCTACCAGCCCTGTGTCTTCCGCAGACGGGTCTTTCCCAGGAGGATCTGGCCCTGATCAGACCGTCACCAACACCCAGTTCCCGACACGAACCATTCGTGTTTCCCCTGTTGATCCTGCCCAAGCAACACAGTCTCCTTTCACAACCCTGACCATTGACATTTGGGGTGACGGTCCTGGCTCTGGAGGCGATTTTGGCACCATGGCTACTGTTTCTGGCTCTGCTTCCCCCGTCACCAGTGGTGCAGCCCCCTCTGATGGCTCCTCTGTCTCTGGCGAGGATACTGGCGCCCCTTGGCTCAACCCCACTGCCACCAACTCTCCTGGCTCGGATGGAACCTCTGAAGGCACAGCTGTCAGTGCTGGATCCCCCTTTGGTACTGGCCCGACGGCTGGCACTAATGCCTCCCCGTATGGCCAAGGCGAGCCTGCGCCTGCCACTGCCAACTCTGGTGTTCCTGAGCCCGCTCAAGTCTCTCCTTGGTACACTGTCGTCACCGATACAAACGTGCATTGGACAACCGGCTCTGCTGGCCCAAGCCCAGTCACGATCCTGTCGGAGCATACCATCACCATTGGAGCCTTCCCTACTGACGCGCCAAGCAATGGCGAGTCGGTCACTTGCGTCACCACCACTGGCGCCGATGGACGTCCAACTATCATTGAGTGGCCTGTCGGGAACACGCAGGCTAATGGAGGCCAGCCCATCACCTCTGGCGCCGGCATGCCGGGTGACAATGGATCTGCTGCTCCCCAGGCTGTCACCACTATGGTCAACCCTTCTTGGCCTGGCGTCACCGGCGGAGCTGGCATGAGCACCGCATGCACGACCTTCACCGTCCTCGGGACTGATGGAATTCCCACCGTGGTGCACTCGTCCTGGGTAGTCCCGCAGGGCGTCCCCGTCACTGGTGCCTCTGGTGCCCTCCCCACCGTGTTCTCTGCCCCAGCCCAGCCCCAGAATATTCCCAACGGCGCTGATATCACCACGTGTACCAGCTACACTGTGATTGGGCCTGATGGAAAGCCAACCGTTGTCGAGTCCACTCTGGTGCTGCCTGGTGCTGCAAACACTGTTGCCGGTGTTCCTGGAAATCTGCCAAACGGCATCCCCATCCAGGTCACTTCTCTGCCCGGCAGCCCCGGCCCAGTCGAGTCTGGCGGCTCTGGATCTCCAGGTGGCGTCACAACCTGCACGACTTACACTGTTCTTGGAACCGACGGACGCCCGACTATTGTTGACACTACATATGTCGTTCCTGGCCCGGCCGCTACGCCTGCCGTCACCGAAATTCCTGGCGGCGTCCCTGGCGGCGTCCCTGGCGGTGTCATCACTGGCGCTCCATCCCAAGTCACCCTCAGCCCTGGATCTCCCCAGCCCGGCAACGTGGGTGGCCCTGGCGGCATCACGACATGCATCACGTACACTGCCATCGGCCCAAACGGGAGACCAACGATTGTCGAGTCCACCGTGGTCATGCCTGCCAGCGGTGCAGCGGCTACCGCAGGCCCTATCAACATCCCGACCATGGTTCCAGGACAGCAGACTAACCTGCCTCAGGGCATCTCTGTTGGCAATGCCATCACCACTGCCGTCACGATTGATATCCTCGGACCCAATGGTGTCGCAACTCCTGTCGTTGAGACCATTGTCTTTACACCAGCAGGCGGTGCAGGCACTGCCCTCCCCACTGGCACCACCCTCGGATATCCCTCCATGGCTCCCCAACAGCAGCAGACCTACCTTCCCCAAGGCATTCCGCCTTTCACGCCTTCTAACAATGCAGTCACCACTTGTGTCACGGTGCAGGTTCTCGGACCCAATGGCATCCCAACTCCTGTCGTCCAGACCATTGTCTTGACTCCAAGCGCAGCGGGCACTGGCTTTCCTACTTCAGCCCCCATTGGCAACACCGCTGCACTTCCCGTGCCGGCATCTGGCTCCATTGTTGCATCTGGCGCTCCCAGCCTCGACGCCTATGGTGCAGCTGTGCCAAACGTGCAAACGGTGGTTCCTCCTTCTGCTCTCGTCTCTGGCATTGACAACCTGCCTACCGGGACTGTGACAGGAACAAGCATCACCACCTTCACTGTCGTTGCTGGGCCAAACGGCATCCCAGTCCTTTCAGCTGTCACCGGGATTCCCCTCGCGTCTTACGGCGGCTCTGATGTGAATGGCGTTCCCGCATCCAACGGTGGACAACTCCCTGCGGATGGCTATGGATGGCCAACCAACGCTGGCTTGTATGGCCCGATGTCCTCCCTGTTCGTTCCACAAGTTGCCGGCAGTGTGACCACACTCCAGACCAGCACCTGGACCAATGTCATTCCCCAGCGGACCACTACGTACACCATCAACTTTCCCCTGACAACCCTGGCAACTGTGGTCGCCCCAGCTGGAAAGCGTGCATTCCGACGTCAGGACAGGTTCGCTGCTCCATTCACCAGTGTCGTTGCCTCTTTCTGACCGCGTTTTAGTCCCTTGTCTGCATGGAGCAACTCGACAGCCACCCCAACGCCTTTGTCGGTCAACACTTCTCTTGGCGCGAGCTTGTCGTCGGCGTTGGGCCGCGGTAGCACTGCTGTGCCGCCTCCACCTCCTTCGCCAACCACCCAAGTTCCCTCGAGCACTCCCAGTGCTGACATTGGGGCCGGATCTCCTCAAATGTGCCCTGCTGGAGGTCAGATTGGAAACACGACAGTGAACGTGAGTCTGCCTTCGACCCCACGTCGTTCAACACACTTGCTGATTAGACCCGTGTAGTTTGACAGTGTTAAGCCCGGCCCACTGTTCAACCCTTCAAGCGAGATGTGGTTCTCTGAAGGCTTTCTCGTTGCACCTCCCTCTGCGCAATCGTCTCAGTCTTTTGTCGCCTCGTCTGGTGGTCAGCTTGTCGAGTTTGTGCCTCCATCGTTCTCCAGCGCACCCAACACCCAGGCCTCCGGCGACATTGCCGAGATTGGCGTCGGACCCAACTCGGCGAATCCCTGCTTCAGGTTTGACTTCTTTGGCGCTGAACTTGGATGCGCCGCGCAAGGGAACGAGCAGTGGTGTGAGTTTGAGATCTCTGCCTACACCTACAATGAGGGGACGTCGAATGAGCAGTCCATTGCCTGGTCGGAGACGAAGCGCGTCCCTGCCTGCCCCAACTTCCCCAACGGCAGCTGCTCGTTGACTCCGGTCGAGTTTGAGGGCTACACCAACATCACATCGGTGCTCATTACTCTCCACGTTGGCCTGGAGCTGCGAGCATGGTGGGGAGACGACTTCAAGTTTGGCTGGACGAGCAACACCTGCGATGCTGCCAGCTGCCGCGCTCGCACCGTTCCCCACCGCGTCAAGCGCGAGACTATCGAGTCAGCTCTGCGTCGAGGTGTCTGGCACTGGACCCCAGCTGGTCTTCAGCGCCTGGATGACGAGTACATCTGGGGGTCGGTTTACTGATTGGGTGGTGATTAGATGTGAGGAGTTGTTGTGGAGAGATTTGCTCTGTTGACTGAGACCATTTGACACTCGATTTTTGGAAGGGGCAGCATAATGGTTGAGAGCTGCGAATGCGGTGTAATTGTAGGCAAGTTGGTGCATGGGATGAGTATCATGATATGCCATAGTGCCCAGTAAACTAGAGAACACATGCAGTCCACAGAGGTCAGTGATTCAATGAGTCGAATGTGTCTGTTACAATGTGAGCTTGTTGCAGTGTGGTGGTTTGAGGGCCCTGTGACTGAGTTGAACTGTGATATGTTACTTTGTCGACGAGTACCCATTGTTGAGTTGAATACCCCTTTTCTGCGTGAACTTGTACTACCTTTGGGTAAGTCTGTAAACGCACGGCAAGATTGCAACTGGAGAGTTGAACAGGACACGGCACGGGCAGAAAAGTGTAGGCAGACGTATCAATATTCGCAATCTAAAGCTACTGGCCAAACCACGCCAAGCTACCAGAGGCCCAGAGGGAATCTCCGCCTCTGGTGTATATCGAGGGCGTCAACAGCCTGCGGTATGCCGTGAAGAGTACAGTCCTTGTCCCACGGCCCACATTCGACGTCGCACGCAGCCTCGTCGGCTGGGACGACGCCAGACTCAAAGTAGTCGGCCAGGATTCTGGCGGTGCAGCGGCTGTCGCCGGTAGCGATGGCGCAGTGTCCCATGCTATCCTGGACAACGAGGCCGGCGCCGGGATGCAGGGCTGCCATGGCGCGGGCGGCGCTCAGGGGCGTGACGGGGTCGAGGCGGGTGGAGAGGAAGAGGAGCGGCGCGGCGGGTTTGCCCTTGACGGGAGTGCCCTGGGCAGTCGTCGCGGCCTTTGGGGTGGTAAAGGGGCCCTTGAAGGACCAGTTGGTGCGGAAGGGCCACGCGGAGCAGGAGAGGCGGATGTTGGCCCAGGAGGCGCCCATGAGGGACGACGTCTGGACCTGCTTGTCGACGTAGCGGCGCCACCAGGCCGAGTCCTTGTTGACGACGCTGTCGCCGTCGGCGCAGAGCACCGAGAAGCTCCCTTCCATACGGTCAATCTTGAGCTCGGCGTCGGAGGCGTTGCTGCTTGCGGGACAGCCCTCGCTGAGGTGGGGGATGGAGCCGACTCGGTCCATGTTATCGGCCAAGGGGGTGGTGTTGCCGGCCATGGTGGCATTGAGGACCTTGGCGAGCACCTTGAACATCTGGATGGGCGTGTAGATGACGTTGCCCATGAGATCACGGATGTCGCGAGACGTGGCCACGACGATGTTGCCGGCGGGCGTGACGGACGTCAGGGGCGACTCGTCGATGGCGTTGAGCCAGGCGTCGAAGCGGGCCTGGATGTCGATGCCAGACGAGTCGGTGTCGCGGGCGAGGGCGCAGACCGAGGGACCGGCGGCGTGGCAGCCGGAGAAAAAGTTGGAGGCGATTTCATCGGCATCGACGATGTTACTGAGCCAGCCCTGGGAGCGTCAGCCTGCACAACAAGCGCAAGCCTGGGGAGCTGCGGGGACGGGGACTTACTGGACCTGTCGAGTAGTCAATGGAGTTGGAGACGCCGTCGAGGACGATGCGGCCGATGCGCTCGGGGAACATGGAGGCAAAGTAGTTGCCGAGGATGGTGCCGTACGAGAAGCCAATGTACTGCAGGCGGACAACGTCGTCGCCGTCGCCGTCTCGTTTCTTAAGCTCGGGGCGATGGTCTCCGTCGTCGTCACGAGCCTCACCTCGCGCACGAGCCTCGCGCTTGCGCAGCTCGTCAATCTTGTCGATGATCTCAATCATGTCGCGCGCCACGCTCGGGGTGCTCATGTAGCCCATGATGTCGCCGCCGTTCAGCCCCTCGGCCTCGGCGTGGAGGCAACGCCTCCCAAAGCCCTCAAACAGGCCGAGGGCGTAGGGCACCGAGAGCCTGCTGCTGTCGAGGGCGCCGTGGCCGCGGGCCTCGAGCATGACGGCGTCGCGGGAGAGGGGGTCGCCGGGGAAGCAGTCGGCGCGGGGCCAGCTGTTGGCGATGCCGCGGGGGTCAAACGACACGATGTCGTAGCGCCGACGGCCGGGCTTGTCGACGAGGCCCTGCATGCGGCGGCCGAAGCCGCGGATGAAGTCGACGCCGGAGCCGCCGGGGCCGCCCGGGTTGGTGAGGACGGGGCCGGCGAAGGACGGGTCGGAGGCGGGGACGGCGGCGGGGAGGTTGATGACGGCGAGGGCAACGGTGCGGGCGTCGGCGGTGGCGTTTTTCCAGTCGAGGGGGACGACGAGGCGGGCGCACTGGAAGCCCTCGTAGCAGGCGTGGTAGACGAGGTCGCGCGAGGGCGTGATGGAGTCCCAGTCGAAGGCGGGAGGGCCGTCCTTGGCTTGGGAGAGGGCCAGGCCGGGAAGGCCGGCGGCGAGGAGGGTGTTGTAACGCATAGTGAGATGCTGAAGCTGATGATGCTAAAACTGATGCCGATGGGAGGAGACGTGAAGAAAGGAGAGGAGAGAGACCTCGAGTGCTGCGTGAGAGCGGGAGATGCTGGAGAGAGGGCTGCAACGTCACCGCGGAAGGGGACGCCTGTGACGTGCACACTTCGCTGGAATTGGCGGTAGCCGGCTGAGGAGTGCAGCTCGGAAGCACCAACCGGGACAGCCGCTCGCCGCAGCGGGAGTCGCGAGGCAAAGGCGAAGCAAGAAGCGGGGAGAGAGAGGGAGTGGCGAGAGGAAGTGGTGAGAGGAAGTGGTGAGAGGAAGTGGTGAGAGGAAGTAGTGAGAGGGATGTCGTGGGTGAGATGGCCGTAGCCCGTGGGGTAGTAGCCATCGGCTCGTGTACCCGCCAACCAGGGTGCTGTAGCAAGCCTGCACCACATGAATACAGAGTCAGCCAACGAGGCGATCATGACACGGCAAACTGAGCCGTTGGCGATAGCCTCATCGTTGAATTGGCATCAGAAGGGCGCGCTTCCAGCGCCATCCTGGGCTGTGGAGCGGACCCGAACTTCCACGGCGGCATCGGTGGCTGACCCACTCCGGGACGGGCACTGAAGGCGTCCCGGATGGCGCGGCGGGGGTCGCCGGCTCGGTAAGCATTCTGCATCACACGAAACCCGAGTGATCACGCAGCATGCAGTCTCAGGCGGTAGGGTTCAAGGCGGAGCTTGATTGGCTGCGCCGTCGGTTGCTGACGGCGTGGGCGGAAAGGGCAGTGAAACAGGTCAACAACCATTCAGATGCCGTCTGGCGATGTAGGCATCTTGACTGATAGGGTGTCCCCTGGGTGAAACTGGGCTGCCGTCTTGTAAAGGGTAGTACTCGTACACTGTGAACGGGTACCAGCTACCGCCGGAGACTTGTGACAAGCAAGGCAAAGCAAAACCCACAACCAGGATCAACCATGTCTGCCCTCAGCCATGGCCATCAATCAGGCCGCCGCCACACCCGCCGCCTCCGCCCAGCAGTCTGCTGCGGCAGCCTCCCAAATGCCAGAGCCACTGCCACCGGGCCAGTTGGCTCGAGCTACACGGCGAGGCCGCTGACAGGTCCAGTGCTTCGGGTGCTAAGCGCGGCGCCAGCGAGTCATCGGCGCCCTGGCGACTTGGCCTCGGACAAGGCCAAACAAGACGTTTCATTTACACGCACAAAGCATCCCGGAACAGGGGACAAATGCCACGCTGGAGTCGACGTTGCACCGCGCGGAGAGCGCGGCGGCTCGGCGCGGCCCCGCCTCGGCCTCAACCCCGTCGTCTCATGTCTGCTAATCGATCGTCCACCGGATGCCCACTCTGAAACCGTGCGCGTTCGGCGTGCCGCGGGATGAATCCGGTTCGGCCAGCGGCATGCCGTTTCGGCGACTTGATGGGACGAACGGGGGCGTGCCTTGCGACGCGGAGCTGGCGCGCAGGGCGAAGCCGGCTGGTTATTTGTTGGTGATGGGGTTTGGGGAGGCGCCGAGGATATGGTAGGTAAGGGGAGACGTGGACAACTCGCGTGCTGGGTATGAACGATGATGGTTCGAGCTGAGGATGGGTGCTATATAGTTGTCTCTTCGTCTGTAGTGTGATCTTGTGAGTCCACGCTACTATCCATCTGCCTCTCCTTTATCGCTTCTCGCACCTTTCGATTCACTCCATCAACATTGCAGTCCAGTCTCTCCTCACTCAACTCGCCAATCCCCGTATCTGCTATGCATGTCGCCTTCGTCGCCCTCTATGCCTCTGGCCTCGCTCTAGCAATGCCAGCCACCACCCGTGCAGTCGCCAAGCTCAACCAACAAGCCTTCGACGAAGCCCATCAGCGCGACGCCGCCGCCACGCGCGCCTTTGCCAACGTGCAGATCCGGACCGCCGACGGCCAGTGCCTCTTCGTGGACGAGCTCTCGGGCGACTTCCGCGCCAACCTCACGCCCGTCCAGATCGCCGACTGCGGCGCCACCGACGGGCAGGCCTGGGACGTCGTCACCGCCGGCAGGCACAACGACCAGCCGGGCCAGATGCTCGTCGTGAGCGCCCTGACGCAGGCCTGCCTCAACTTCGACCCGCGCCGCCCGGCGGGCAACCAGGTGCTGCTGTTCTCGTGCGGCGGGCGCGCCGACGGCGGCGGGCGGGTGACGGATTCGCAGCTGTTTGCGTTCGGGGGCGCCGCGGGCCCGTCGAGCTTCCTGCCCAAGAACGGGCCCGGGCTATGCTTGACGAGCAAGGGGAAGACGCTGGATGTCGCGAGGTGTCAGAATGGGACTGCGGAACAAAACTTTGAGTTTGCGGCGTGATGGTGGTTCCTCGGCTTGAAGCAGATGGATATGTCCACGCCTTGTCCACTGCCCACGCCAACGTGTGAACTAGATGTCTCGAATTCTTCTGTTGCCACTGAACATAGCATACGACCCTGAAGTCCAGGCTAGACGCTCCTTGCCGTGGTGCAGGGACTCAAGCTCGTGCCGTTCAACAGTACGACCCGTTTCAGCCGAATGCCGCGTCTATAGTGGCTCAAGGAATCTAGCCGTGAGACTTGGCTATGCGCTGCTGCAGGTATGTTTGTTCCTCGACCAAGATCAAGAAGCCCAAGTCGAACGACTTGGTTATTAGAAGGGACGATGGGATGATGGCCTCACTGCTCCAGATAAAGGTCGACCCCTCAGGGTCACCCTCAAGGAATACATCTAGGTCCCTACTCTCGAACACTTCATCAGATGCACGAGATATCCTGGCGGTTGATCGTCGAGGAATCGTATCGGGACCTTTACGAAAATAGCCACCGTGGCCTCGCGTATGACTGCAATGAAGTGCTGCACCGTGATTAGCTCTGCCTCGACAATATGCTTGACTGGGGAACCAGCAACACCGCGAGCGCATGTTCTGGATCGCTTTATGCCTACACCAGAATTTGATTTGCGTCTCCGCGACCGCTACCGATCCTTTGTGGACTGGTAGACTCAACAAGGGGCTGGATATTCTGTTACGTGAATGATCAGGAGAATATGAGCAGATTGAAGCGCACTGGCGAGTGGGTGGAAGGCAGCTCACGATGGAAGCAAGACGGGCAGAACGTTGTGTGGCTGTGTGCTTAGAGTCGCGGTGCCAACTTTGAATAGAAGAAGTGACGCGCAATGAGCAGTAGACAAGACATGTGCAGCCTTCTCACCTCCACACAAGCACATCATTGGATTCGTAAGCATCGCCGCGTCATTCGTCACGCAGATCTGGCAGTATCATGCATAGCAGATCCTTCGCCTTGTCCCCAGCGCCTCGCTTCGCGCAAATCATCTGGACTCTGTTGCAAAGTCCTGGGATGCGAAAGGATGTTGCCGGCGTGCTCCGTGGACAGCTGGTCCTACGAACAGTGATGCTCATCAAGTTTCGGATCTAGTACTGGACTGACAGCCGCGTACTTTATTTTTCTAGGAGCATGGCTGGACCGACAAACAGTGCCTGCTGGTGGTGATAATCACCACTCCGCGACGCAACTGCAGCCAGTACGGCACATGCAATCTCAGAGCATTGGAAGTTGCCGTAGGTGATGAGCACTTGCTTTTACTTTGCGTGTTGGTCTGTCACATCTTCCAACGCAGCATGAGCTTGCCTGCACACCAGTCAGGCCCCGGCGAGGCTCAGTTTCTCATCGTGAAGCGGCGTAACTCCAGGCAGCGCGTGTTTCAAACGAAATAGTCGTGAAACTCTGGCGTAGTGTCGATACGAGTAAAAAGTACACTCCCATGACAGGCCCGCAGCCCCGTCTCGTATTCCCTTTAGTGTTTTTTAGTTAGCTGATGCTACGGAGTCTACTGTTGTGTCTTGCCGACTCCGCTCGGGCCGACTAGTCGGATCCGCGGCTCAGGCCGGCCGGTAAGAGCGTTTTCCGGCTTCTTCACAAGCCCCTTGACATGGAACAAGGGACTACGAGTGCTCGTACTTGCTGGGGCTGTAGCATGAGGCACAGCATCCTTACCTCTGGAGTCTACTCGTAGAAGTCGGCGTTTGCATTGCACAGAGAGACTGATGAGTCGGCATTTGATGTGTCGCAATTGACTGCACGGAATCACAAGACCGGTGGGCGCCGGCGAGTCCGCTGTGCAAGTCACACGTCATATTCGAGGCGCCAATCACCTCGACGTGGCTAGTCGTGGCTGTTCCTTGTCCTTGATGACACACCCAGTCTAATCGCCTCGACAGTATGACCCTATAACAACTAGGGAAGTGGCTTGGCAATACATTCTCTTTGTACTCGCTATGAGACTAAGGCTTCTCTTCATCACTGGGACCTGAAAATTCCGTACATCTTCTTGTTCCCTCCCCAACCTTCTGGCTGGAACTGCTTTCGCCTTGTTCACCAACTGGCAAAAGACACTCTGATACTTCAATCCACCATATAATCCGTGAGAAGTTGCATTCGTCAACGAGCATCACAGATGTGAGAAGCAGACACTAGGTAGTCGGTTTCAAGAACCGCAAGCACGCCGATTCTCAAATTCATCGTATCCAAGAAGAAGAATAATATTCCCTATACTGAAGCCATGTCCGGCTGACGTGATTTGACCTCTGCTCCCGATGTTGACCATTTCCCTCGCCACATCTAAGCAGAACCAATCAAACTGTCTTGTCTGTGCAAGGGCAAAGACCCAACTCAGTGGTGCAAGCTCCTGCTTATACGCAGTGCTTGCCAGCCTTGCCAATGCACTTCAATGCCTGAGTACAGAACCAGGGCGCCTTGCCAGCCGTGATGGCACAGTATTCAATCTATGACAAACAGTTAGGGCTGCACCGAACACTCGCAGGGACCACCAAAGGAAGATTACCTGGGAGGCGCAGTGCAGAGTAGTATTCCAGGAGATGCACTTGAAGAAGGACAGAGCTCGCTTGCCGTACTTCTTGATGACCTTGGCCAGGCGGATGAGGACCTTGAACTTGCTTCGCTTGACCATGTCGTCATCCTCGCTGTCATTGTCGTTGATCTCAATCTCGTTTCCTTGCGTATCAAATGCCTGGACTGTTGCACACAAGTCAGCAGAAGACGCAACAGGCGGGATACTAGGAGACCGTACCCGTTCCATCCTCGGCGGCAATCAGGTATCCCTCGCTGACGCCGTCGATGATAATCTCAACCTTGCTGCGACCGTTGTCGAGGTCATGGGCGATGATCTCCTTGTTCCCGTCAGCGATGGCATCGTCAACCTCGCGCTGGACGAGGGAGTAGTCTGGGTCGAGAGCTGCGGCCGAGACGAGGGCCACAACGGACAGAATGAGGGTGATGAGAAACTTCATGTTGAGTGTTTGAGAGATGCTGAGACAAGAGCGTCCGCTGTTCGTGCTGGGAATGAGAAGGCTGTTCAATTGCGCTGCAGCTGCCGTTGATGGTGATGGACTTCTGCAACTCGTGAGAAGGAATTCAAATACTTATAGACATTGCATGGAGTCTGTTTGACTGCGAGGCGATCCATCTTCGGGCGTTGGAGTCGGGCGGCTCAAAGTCTGGGCAAGTATAAGACGGGACAAATCTGACATTGCAGCCCGCAACGGTCGGGACCATCATTGCCCGACTCCTCCCAGAGCCAAAGAACAGGATCAAGTGCAAGATGGTCTCAACAAGCAAGCTTACGAGCTACCCTTCAGGTTGTTGCCTACGTTGCCAAGCATAAGCAGAGTGGGTTATGTGTAGTTGGTGCATCGCGATGCTTTCCCAGTAGGGAGCAAACCAAGGTCCCACCTCTCCGCCGTGCCGACAGAAGAGGAAGCTGAATGCAGCTCTATCAGATCTCAACCCGCACTCAAGATATTACGAGCAAATTGGTAACGCTGTCTGGGGTTGGTACAATGCCAGGGAACCAGCTGGGCCCGTCCCGCCAGCCGACAGCTCGGCCCCGGTCGTGGGCCCCACGAGCTGGCTGAGCTGAATTCAGGGGTTTGACGCCGTCTACCAATAAGCCATCGGCATCCGGTCGATGTCAGGCATACAGAGCCAGCGATCGACATATTGGTAGCATTGATGCACAGATAGCTGGATCTTTAAAGCATATTCTAATCCATAAACATTTGGCCACCGCCGCAGTCTCTTGGTCCCCACAAACCCCGATTGAAGAGCCTGCGTGTCAGCCCGCATGTCAGCCCGCATGCTCGAAGCTCGTGTTATCGAATCGACGCGCCCGGCGAGTAGGCTTAGACTCAACTTGGTTGGCGCTTCCAGGCAGCTTTCAACAGCCGCTGCTCCCGTCAGTTTCCATTCCATAATGACGAAACCGGATCAATTTAGCTGCCGATGACAGGAGATTCTGGTCATGGACCAAGTCTCACGGGCATGTGAGAGCCAGTCGACTGCAACGGCAGAGCCGTCTTCGCATGACCTCGAAGTGCTTTCGTGCGCAAAGGTCGCCGCTTCTGGACAGCTCACGGATCATTATATATTATTTCGCCCGAAATTCGGGGGACCGGCGAAGAGGTCTCACTATCTATTGTTCTTCTGCCGCAGGTAATGGCCGTGTATTCAAGCCCCACGCCGTCCGCAGGTTGGCGGTTCGACTAATCCTCCATTTACGAGTATAACATAGTTAGTTGTCGGTGCCGCTGTGCCGTGTAGAAAGAGCAGACAGCGGCGTGGGACAGGAGAATGAGAAAAGGGCAAGCCACAAAGCAGACCTGGATCCATGTTCTAAACAATCCCGAGACATTCACGATCCTCCACGAGACTATCAGTATGTTAAACAATCACGGGACATCCACGATCCTCTTCCTCAAGAACGACAACGTCCGCCAGTGGACACACGGCTACGGGATGCCGAACCACTGTCAATGAATCGTGCATATAGCGCGTTGTAGGCCGTGTTAGTGCGGCGGATATGAAACGGCAATGGCCCGTTTCTACCCTTTGGGGCCAACAAACCCCCCGGGCTCCGGCTCCGGTTGCAGTTGGACACCGAAACCTTACATGAAACATACCTTTGCTAAGCGCGATCTGATCCGATTGACAGAATGTCTTTCTGGCGTGTGGTTTGTTCTTTGTAGAAGCTGGCGTGATGCGAGTCATGGCCGATGGATTGGAGCTAACGTCGCGCACGACAGCTGAAACGCAAAGCGTAGCAAATGCAGTCAAAGCGTACGAACTCTTCCCACACATCAGGCCTTTCGTCTTTTAATAATACCCATGCTCCTGCTTTGTGCCCCTACCATCGACCTGCTCAACAAATTCAAGCATCGAAAGCCATTGAAATCGAAGAAAATGAACGACGCCGAAATCGACGCCGAAGTCGATAGAGCTGTTGCTTCTGGTTATTTTCCTCCGGAAATCGACGCCGCGTATATCAAGGAGAACCAAGACACATTGGTCATTGTCAGCATCATCGCCATTACGGTCTTGTCATCCATCTTTGTCGTCTGCAGGCTACTCTCGCGGAGGTACATCGTCAAGCACTTCGGAGTCGGCCTAGATGATGGAATAGCGCTCGCGTCGCTGGTAAGCGGACCTGGAGCATGGAGCTGTTCTGACTACCCGATGCTAACAGATACCGTCTTTCTCTATCGAAAAGATCACATTTATTCCCTTCGCGGCTCTATGCATAAAGCTCATCTACCTAGGCGCTGGACGACACTTCATCTTCATGCAAATATTTGTCGACAACGACACAGAGGCCAGAATTCAGATCTTCGACTCTATCGCCCATTTGGTCTATAGCACGTCGCTGCTGCTTTGCCGTGTATCCGGCCTTGCATTCTACTACCGTCTCTGCGACTTGCACAAGGAGTTCCTCCTCTCCATCAAAATCACCTTTGCAGTCTTGGTGTTGGGCTACCTGGCACAGATCTGTCTCATCATCTTCCATTGCTGGCCGGTATCATTGATTTGGGCGCCCATAACGGAAGAAGACTACCTCACATATCAATGCTTGGAGTGGTATCGAATATACTCTATCATTTCTGGCATCTCTTTGGCTTGCGACCTTCTACTCTTCGGCATCCCAGCGGCAATGCTCAAGATCTTGGAGATTCCACGGAAACAAAAGGTCCAACTGGCTTGCATCCTCTTACCAGGTGTTGCGTAAGTATCGCGAATACGGGAAGTCGGAAGGCGAGCAGATTCTAACCGCTTATTACAGTGTCATTGGTATTTCTGTGGGTCGAGTTATGCTGGTCATCTTCTATGGTGGTGAGTAAAGCCTATACCAGTTGGTCAGGGCATCCTACTGACATGTTGCGTCTAAAGGCGAATCGGAACAAAATTTCAAATTTGCCTTCATTAGGCTACTTTGCGTCGAGGTCGCCGAGATTGGCGCAACACTCATTGCCCTGTCGATCCCGGGAGTCAAGCCAATGGTGGACAAATACATATTTCGAAAGGACAGCAACTCCAAGCTCGCGGGATCCAGAATATTGTCCAAGAACAGGAACACCATCGGGTCCCAGGGCTCGCAGCTAAGCACCTTGAAGAAACGATCGGAATATAACATACTAGGGGTCGAACATGGCTCTTAGATGATTAAGCCTGTCCGGACGATGAATGCTCTCGCATGAGCTTCCGCACTCCGGGGCTTCCAACCATCGGCACGGCACTACGGTACGCAGCGACGATGGATCATGCCGTGTTTTTTCTATTGAACAAACGCTGCGGCATATGCACTGCTGGACTGAACGCCTGGACCGAATGTCGCAGAATAGGGTGGCCTGCTTGGCCTTTGCCCGCCCGATACAGACAGCACCCAGACTTTGAGGACTGGGCTATTTACGGAACGTCTTCCGTTTGACTGGAACTTCTGCCCTGCCCTGTATAGCTCAAGAGAAGGATATCGGCTGTGGGCTGTTCTACTCCGAGCTGCAGGGCAGATTCGACAGACAACTGAATCGTCAAAGAAAATTAAGAACAACTTTCGTGGGCAGGGATCCATCGACAGCGCAATGAACGAAATTCAGGACGCTCAAAGAAGTCACTTCAGGTGGAAGAAGTCACTTCAGGTGGAAGAAGTCACTTCAGGTGGAAGAAGTCACTTCAGGTGGAAGAAGTCACTTCAGGTGGAAGAAGTCACTTCAGGCGCGGTGCTGTTCGAAAATGGAATATCGGAAAGGGCCGTGATTGATCTTGTCAAGTATCAGCTCAGGCTCAGGTGTGCCTCGACATCACAGTGGTTTATCGCAAAGCCATCAACACGTCAATTAATGCCATCTTTGCTTGGCTCCCGGTGTTCCCCGTCGGTCCTCTACAGCGTGGCCGCCCGGCCTCCCCCTCGATCCTCATTGGCGACAGGCTCGACCTTCTCTCCATGACTGCGTCTGCCACGGCCTCGGTACCAGCGCACCACAACAGTTCCCAGCGCTTCCAGGCTGAGGGCGCTCGTTGCTTCCACCGTCTGTTGTGGCGAAGAACCTCGTCGGAAACGATACCTGTTGGTTGGACCTAGCGGAGACCAACTTCTGTGTGCGGAAGGCTGGGACATTCTGTCCCCGCCAAATTCCTACCCGAAAGCCGCGGGGAAGACGGAATTTTATTCCAATAGCGTTGTATTGCATTTATCTGCTGAGTTATGGTGTATTTATTATTAAATTGAAACTATCACGACAAAGGGGAAAGAGTAAAAAATGCGCATCTAATGACAGTCTAAAAAGGGGCGAGGGGTGGCGATGACGGCGACGTTGACCTCGCGCCGAGCTTCCGAGCAAGCTTCTATTACGCATCCTAATGAGCTCGTAGGAGCATTATATCAAAGAAGGGATCAAGGTTTGCATTCATGAGGCCTGGGAGTTCTCATACTACTCGAGCGACATGTACTCCCTACTCCGCCCCAGGTGCTGCTTGAGCAACTGCGTCTTCTCAAGACTTTTCATAAAAGGTCTATTCCGCGGTTTTGGAGACAAATTTGACGGAGACCGAATGTGCTAGTAGGGGGCGGACAGATGGTATGTTTTTGTTTGGCCTACAATCTGTCATAGAAAGGATTAATATCAAGCCTGAGTCGCTAGGTGCATATCACAGTTGCATGGAGACTAAGATTGTAAGGAGATTTGACCCAACAGCAACTTCATTACGTAGTACAGTACACCAGACCAATCATACATAACAAGGTATCCATATCATCGTGCAGCAATACATCGCCTGGGCAGATCAACGTCGTCCTCCAGCTTAAACCATATCTCCCCGACCAGAACAAAAGCCGAAGTACATGCTCAGTACTCCCTCAAATGTGCGTTCGTACCAACAGGCTTGCTGTCAACACTTGGGTCCAGTTTATTCATGAGGTCAGAGCGGTGTGGCCCGGCCGTGTTTCGCGCAGGGCCAGGATACGCCGCCGCTCCCCCTTGAGAACCAGCCCCTTGGTAACCGCCCCTTTGGAAACCCCCGTCTTGGTAGCCGCCATGATGGCCTTGAGTGGCTGCCCTGCCATCAACATCCGAGTCCACGCGAGGGTCAGTAGCGTTGGCGATTCGAGAGCCATGGGGTCCGTATGCGCCCTCAGGGGCGCTCATCCCCGGGGCGGCTGCGTAGCCATGACGGCTAGGGCCGGAAGCCGTATGTCTTGTGGACTCTACTCGCGGTTCGAGCTTGTTTGCCAAGCCGTAGTTGCCCTGTTGGCCGTAGTTGTCCTGTTGGCCGTAGTCCTGTTGGCCGTGGTTGTAGCCCGCTCCCTGGTGGTATGCCGACTCCGGCACCGCGGCGGTAGCCGGAGCATTGGTTGGAGTCGGCCCATAATGCTCTGCCGAAGTTCGAGTACCCGGCCCTGTTATCTGGACCCCCCCTGATCTGCTGTCGACTGTGGGATCCAGCTTGTTGAGAATATCGTGTCGGTGAGGCCCAGCCGTATTCGGAGCCGGACCTGGCAGATTGGCCGTCGCAGAGGTGCCGTGGTGTGCTGGGGCGCCGGCCCATGCCCCGGCTGAGGCTCCGGTGGCTGTAGATGACGGCCCCGTCATTGCCGGAGCGCCGGATGCTTCGTGTTGGCGCCAGCCGCTTTCGGCTGGGGCCTTCTTTTCCTTTCGAGACAAGCTGCACATCAAGGCGGTGTTGTGCAAGTGGAAATTGACAGTTTGCAGGTTCAGTGTTGGTTCTTTGGTTCAGTGTTGGTTCTTTGTTTTGTGGTATACAGTTGGAAGTGGCAAACTCGATATTCGATGGCAATTACAAGTGAAGTAAACACGAGTATTTATAAAGCTCAGTATTTCAAAAGCTCGCCACACACAACAGGCAGAGCGGCAAGCGGGTTGCATGGCTACGACATGGGGTGCATGATGTGGAGGCGTCGCAGCGAAACAGGACTCCGCGCCGACAAGATCGCCACAACTGACAACGGGTTATCACTATAGCCCGTTTCTCTTTGGCGTTCTTGGTGGTGATGATGATGATGATGATGATATGTGGCGTTGAATTGTTGCTATGACGCGGGATCTGCATCGATATGTCTTGGTTCAACTGTGGCGGCCCACCATGCACTGTCCAGGGACAGCCACCATTTCCTGCCACCGCAAGTTTGGATTATGTTTAGGACAGTCTCTATTAATACGCACCCAACTCTCAATTCGTACGCACCCCCCCACATTCAGCCACAATGCCTCCGACATCGCCCTGCGACGCAATG
>JALHCA010000546.1:0-19609 GCA_024340505.1 Tolypocladium nubicola
TTTTTTTTGGACGGCAACGCATGACCACCATCCCCCATCCATCTACCTACCTGTATTACAGCGCCTCCGCCAAGGCTAGAAGAAGCAGGTCGATTGCGATTTCGGATTCGCGAACTTCGTGGTGCCGGGATTTGAAAGCTTTTCACCAATAATTTCTCCGAGATGCGTAAGAACAGACAAAAGAAATGTTGCAATGGAGGCGACGAAATGCTGCAGCCATGGCGAGGACTCGACGGAACAGGTGTGGCCATTGAGTTCCAAAAGACCTCGCTCCATGGCTGCCCCAACCGCGCAGATCTCCTCACATGATTTGGTCCTGGGTCAAGCCCCCAAGGCCGTCCGTCTCCATGTTGTCAGCTCCGCCTTGGTTGAGGTACTTGACAAAGCTGAGGTTGAGAGGGCGGCCTCCGTACTGGTACCCTTGGAACTTGGCAATCGCGGTCTCGGCAGTCTCGGGGCTGTCGAAGCGAACCACGCCGGAGCCTCGAGATCGACCACTGGGTTCATATTGTATCTCGGCTTGCTCAACCTTGCCAATAGTCGTGAACAGTTCAACCAGGTCGTCGTTGCTAGTGGACCACGGGAGCTGGTGGTGTGATTAGATCATGCTGTTTGCCACGGAAAGCACGATTGCACTTACATTTCGGACGTAGATCGTCTCGCTCCTGTCGGTGCCAGAGGTAGCGTTGTCGGTGAATGGGTTCGGTGGAATAGGGGCTGCGGGCTGGGCGTCAAAGCCAGCGGCCGCAGCAGGACCGCCGCCGCCGCCGCCAGCGAAGCCTCCGCGGCCGCCAAATCCGAAGCCGCCACGGCCACCACCGAATCCGCCACGGCCGAAGCCGCCGCCAAAACCCCCGCGCATGCCGCCACCGTAGCCGCCGCGGCCAGGGAAACCCATGCCGCCACCGCCAGCTGCCGCGAAACGGTCTTCTCGGACCTCGAGCATTCGTCCTTGCCAATCGTAGCCATTGAACTGCTGAATGGCATTACGAGCATCGTCGGGGCTTTCGAAGACAACAATGCCTGAGCCTTTGGGTCGGCCGTCAGGGCCGATGTGGACATCGGCACGAATGACACCGCCGATACGTGCTGTGTGAGGTTAGAGGTGTGTTGCTTTCTACGAACACCAAAAGCATCTGTCGACTCACCGGCTTGTCGGAAAAGGTCTTTCAAGTCTTGCCAACCCACGTTGAACGGCAGCTAGTATTGAGAGTCAGTGTCTATCTCTACGGCACACTCTCAGGAGAGGACTCACGTTGGCCACGTAGATCTGGCGGCCGCCGCCTCCGGGCGCAGCACCATATCCAGGGTTGAAGCCGGCAGACATACCACCTCCAAATCCACCTCGGTTGCCGCCGCTGGCGCCAATAAATCGAGGTTCGGCTTCGCGATCCTGCGATCTGTTAACATTGCAGGATCAGGAAACCATACAATGTATACCAACCTCTCGAACGTAAACCAAACGGCCCATGAGGTTCTGGTTGCTGAGCTGGGCGACAGCCTGTTGCGCTTGTTCTCGCGTAGCATATTCGACAATTCTTATTTTGAATGGTTAGCTGCTGTTGCCAATTTCTTGTTGGGGAGAGAGCCAAAACTTACCCACATCCCTACAATGGTCGGAAGGCAGCGCCCAAAAGATTAGCCCAAAGAGTCCGGGAAGAAGCTGAGGCGGGAGGGAGCCAGGCAGCAAGAGCTATCGCAACAATGGCAAGATATGGGAAGGCAGAACAAGGAAAGAGGGGTAAGGCAAGAAATCGACGAAGCGCACCTTGGACATTCCGTTGGGGAGCAGCAATACGTCGGCGAAGAGGACTTCCCCGGCTATAAGAGCGCGCGTTAGTAGTCGCCTTGAATGACCTGGTTCCGCAGGAGCCGTACCTTGTCTCATGAAGTCCTTGAGATGGTGCCACTTGACATCGTAAGACAGGTTGCCTACGTAGACCCGGCGGTCCTGTTGTGATGTTTCGCGTATGTTGTTCATCATCTGTTCGCGAGCCGCGGCTCGTTCCTCGTAAGAACGATGAGGCGTCTGTCCACTAAAGCCTGCACTGGATCCTCCACCGGGAGCACCTGTTCCCGTCATGGGCGAACGATCACGACCGCGCCGATAATCGTCTCGGCTGTTTGATCTGCTGCGGGGGGAAAACGACCGTCGACGGGACTGTCGGCCTTGGCTCCTGGAGCGTCGACGAGGCGATCGAGACCTCTCGCGCTGCGACATGTTAGCGGCAGGTCGAAATACGAGTGGCTTTGCGTGATTTGGGATGATTGGAGAGCTTCGTGTGTCGTTTCTGCGCGGTGTGTAGTTGTGACGTTTGTGCAGCTTGCCCATGTCCTAAGCAGGTTCTGGCAGGTTTAGACTGGCAGCTTGGTGCGCGCGCCAGTGAATCAATCAATCTCAGCTGCGTTGGTTGCGGAGCAGCGGATATCAGGGACTCCACTTGCGCACCTGCAGCAAGCCGAAGCAGTGCTAAAGCCCGGAATCGTGCGAACGGCTGTCGTCCTGGAAGCAAGGGAGTCTCCCAGTCTTTCCAGCGCCAGAACCAGGTCGCCTGCATTGAAACGCAGGCCAGGCGGAGGGGACAAATGAACGGACGCGCCAGCGTCAACAAAGGCGG
Organism: Tolypocladium nubicola; assembly: GCA_024340505.1. NCBI lineage: Eukaryota > Fungi > Ascomycota > Sordariomycetes > Hypocreales > Ophiocordycipitaceae > Tolypocladium > Tolypocladium nubicola. Next base: position 2,619 of record JALHCA010000546.1, read on the forward strand.
AGGCGTAGGGCAACTTACAGGTCGATACGTATCGCCAGAGTCAGCTAGAGACGAGCGTTAGATACCAGGACGAGATGAACTCTCAAGCGGGACACACGTGTATGAGGCGAAATGGGGAGAGACGAGGGAGGGAGGGGGGATGCGAGAGGGCGGGGAGGGACTGTGGTTGAAATAAGAGCCTACCTAGGTACCCAGGAGGTGAGGTACGGTAGTGGTGGGTGCAGCGATGAGGACACTGCGAGGCGATGTGGGTGGGAGACATGCAGGTAAAGGGGGCTTTCTGACAATGCAGTGCATGGGGAAAGGCGACGCGAGAAGCAGGCGCTCCGAAAGTGTGACTGTATCGGCTGAGGAATGGGGCAACAAGTTACATTTCAGGTGGTATCACGTCGACTCGGAGCAGCGGCCGAGGGGTAGCCATCAACAGACGGTCCTGAGGACCGAGTGATACAAGCAGCAGCAAGTTGGTAGCAGCGACTGCGGGTGCCTCCAGAGTCGGTGTGTGAGAGAAAGGGAGGGAGCCAGAGCAAGCAGGGCTTTCGCTGGATGGAGGGTAGGTATGTGAATGAGGCACGGGAAAGGCAGGGAGGCGGGTAGGCAGGCAGAAGGACCATCAAGCAAAAGGCGAACAGAGGCCAAGGCGGAAGAGCGGAGAAGAGGACAGGACATACCCATGACAAGTCTATGCGGTGCAGAGGACGAGAGAGAGGAGGTTCTGTGCCGGTTGCACAGTGAAGGCGAGAGGGTGTCTCAACAGACGGAGGGCAGCTTGAGCCAGGTCGCGAACACGGGGTGGGAATATGGCGACGCGCTGGAGAAGAACAAGCCACAGTGGTCAGCCCAAGAACGGATCACAGAAGCAGGCGGGACGCAGCAGGTCGGTCGGAATCGGGGATGGCGGCGGCGAACTGGAAGGGGGGGTGGGAGCACACTTGGGGCCACGGGCGCTGTGAACTCTGTACTCGTCGACTGGTGAGGGTGAAAAGAGGCGCGACCGGCGGAGCGAGGGAGGGGGGATCAGGTGACGAATGAGGATGCGAAGGAGGGCGAGGAGTGACTGGGGGGAGGGGGGGAGGATGCAAGCTACCCTACCTCAGGAACGGAGTGAGTGCACTGTGCAGTGCTGTGCGTTGCGTTGCGGTGCGGAGCGGCGCAGTCAGTGTAGCTCGGTGCGATAGATGAATCAAGACCGGCAAGTTGGCGAGGGATTGCGCAGGGGCTCGGGATGATGATGTCTCTCGACCGCTGGGGCAGGGAGCGCTCGCTGATTGATGATTGCTGGACCAAGTGCGTGCGTGAGGACGCGGCGACAGGGTGGGTGCTGGATGCTGCCGGCACGTATGCACGTCGCTGTATCTGGACTACCGGCCGTGTCGAAATGCGGATGAGAGCGCCGCGTGTTGGCGATGGTTCGGGCTTTGTACGAGTACGTAGCAGGAATAAACCGTACGAGTACTGTGCCAGGGGGCAGAAGAAGGCACCGGCGCAAGGTACTGTTGAGAGGGTAGTAGGTACGTACGAGTAGGTAGGGTGGGAGGAGTTTGTCGGAGAGCGTGGCTGGCTAGACTCGAGGCAGGTTAATGACAGAGCCTCATCAAACAATGGAACGGGAACGGTAGGCCCGGTGCTCAGTCGACCCTGAGAGCTGCTGGCTGGGAAGTGCCCTGGCGAACGGGATGAATGGCGCGCTAGGCCGGCGCTTGTGAGACAGGGCCAGCACGTGTGCAGAAGCGCGTACTGTGCTGCACATACAGGAAACGGCTCAGAGCGAAGTCCCGGGACTGGTCTGCGGTGGGACTGCACTGCACTGAGTACGTGCTGTCGCTGTCGCTGTCGCGGTCGCTGCTGGTGGTGGTCGGCGGCGGAGGCGGGTGATGGGAGGCTGTGTGGGTGGTGTTGGTGACGGATGGGATGGGATGGGTGGTTGGAGGGACGAAGTTGGGACGAGATGTCGCGAGGCAAGCAAGCAAGGTAGAGCGTATGTACCCAGTACCTTGGGTTGGGCCTCCAGACAGTCGTGAGACGAGGTACCCAAGGTAGCCAAGGTAGAGAAGCCAGCAAGGCTCAGAGGCAGGCATCCAGGTACTTCGTCGGTGCATGCAGCTGGAGCAAATGGAAGACAAGAAAACGCACTCACCCCGAAAAGCCAGGTATCTGTATCCGTCCTCCGTACTCGTCTGCAACTGTGCGACCTTTTGTGTTGCTGGAGAACCAAGAGAGCGGCAGGTGGTCGCTGCGATTTGTCGTCGGCACGAAATATTCGATGTTGGTGATGACGAGTTCGGCTCGGCTGTCGAGTTTTTCCCCGTTTCAAGGCACTCCGTACGGACTGCGGAGTATGCTCTCGTACAGTGCTTTACCTCTTCCCCCAACGGACTGCCCAGCACCATCACGACAGCCTTGCGCCGGGACCCGCAATATGCGCGATGTCACAGTGCGGTGACCACCAACCGCGACACGGTCAGGCTGAACGAATCCCGTCGCGTTGTTGCCTTTTGGCCAGGAACCAACCCGTATCGCGGTGGATCTCGGGCGGCTAGAGCCAAACCATTGGCCTTGGGAGGACGTCGTTGTATCCGTACTCGTACCTCGTCCGTCCAGCCTACTGCCGCTCCCGTGGCCGGCAGATGTGACGAGATGGGCTGATGCCAGTCATTTCGACCTGGACGATACTCTGTAGGTACGGAGTCGGTACGGAGCGCACCTCGTGCCCGGGCCCAGACGATGGTAGTCCAGGAACCTGTGCGGACAACAGGGCAGATAATCCACGGCCCCGATACGTACGTACCTAGTCCGCACGAATGCGGCTCTTCTTCATCTGGGCTCACACGAGGCAAAATGAAAGAGACGGTTCTTTCGAACCTCCGCCGGAGCAATTACGTGCACTGGCCGCCAATCTCCTACTTTTCCAAGCACAAAGCAGAAGCCCAACTGATGGAGCACTCTACCGGCAAGCCGACACGAAGTACTGTCTACAAACCACTAACGAAGTAATACGGGCGTGCCTCGCTCGTCGCCGCCCTGCAACTCCCCCTTTCCGCACCACCGCTGGTTGCAAGACCGTACCTTATTCTTCCACAGGTATTCGTGGTAACGGGAAAGCATTGCGGATTTGACTTCTGTTGCTAGCAACTGGCCGTTGTCAACGTACGAGGAATGGCTCGTTTGTGACGGTTGCCCTCCCATGCCCAGGCCGCCATATTCCCCTCTCTACTTGGCTCGTTGTCCGAACCTAGGTATGCAAACCAGGAAGGTAAGGTACCGAGGCACGAATACTGTGCTTGATACCTCCTGGCTCTGCTGTCCGTCAGGCTTCATGGGACTCGCCTTATGCACACGGCCACCAATCGAGTTGGCGATGCTCCATGGCTCCGAGCACCACTACGAGTACACGCCGCCAGAGCCGGCCAGGTGGTGCATCCATCCACCGTGCGGGCTCCTGCTCGTGTCGGCAGCAGGGAGCGGGACAGAGGCGCAGACTGAGTCCATGTACTCGTATGGCTGGGGTACCTACAGAAGGGGTGACACGAGGTCGGTGACACGAGGTGGGCGTGCAACTCGAAAACTCGATCAACCCAACAAGGTGCGCCGACTCCGCCAATGGCTGGAACAAAAACGGCTGGAAGTCTGATTCTAGTACGGACTAAACGCAAAGGACTGTCAGCAGTGGCACAAACAGGGAATAAACGTACCAAGATGAAGTGAAGAAGTCATATGGCATACCGGGGCCTGCCTGGATTCATGAGGCATGTACGGAGTTTCGTGCCTTGGGTGTTCGCCCTCGACGGTGAGCGTGGCTGGGTACTTTGCTGGAGCTACTGGATGCACAGATACGAGCAAATAGGCCTACTTCGTACTTCGCACCTACGGACTGAGAGCGTGGCTCCAGATATATCGTTAGGCGCACGCTCTGTGTGGGGATCAGACTGATCTTCTCTTACAAGGCTCGCGTGGATGTGCTCCGGACAGACCACCAGGGTACCTAGATAGCCAGGACATGGCCGAAGCGCCCGCCGCAGGCTCGCGAGCCAAGACCAAGTCGGCATCCTCACCTTGGACATGGAATCTTTGGGCTAATCACAGCACTCTGAGGTGCTACCTACTCGTGCCTTATCCTTCCTTTTTCTTCTGACAGGCGCCCTCATGCCCCAGCCTTGTCGATAGGCACTTCGAAGTTTGGAGGGTATGCAAGCAATGCCACTGGAGCAAGTTGGCCAAGTGTCCGCCTGCCTGTGCAAGATGATGTATTCTGTGGCTAGGTACGGAGTATATGACACTGACGAGAGCGACTGGAACAAAGGCGCCGCGACGGCATATTGGAAGGTATACGGATTATAGATAAAGGCATTGCGACACAACTACTCCGCCTTTGTCGGTTTGGGATATGGCCGGCTCATGCAAGTGGTGAGACGCCTGGCAGGCCAATCATGGAGCCCATCACACTCTCCTCATTGCGGCCAATTGGCAACCGGACGGCTGGTGTGCGTCGAGCTCCCAAATGACGCGAGACCGGTGAGAGCATTGCATGTGGGAGAGCCGGCGATATGCGCTGCGGCGCGCAAGAATCACGACTCGCTGGCCGTGCTGAGCAGCCCTCATCCGGATGGATAGTACACGCAGTGCCTGGCCTTGGGCGCATGCGGCGGACCCTGCCGCGCTCTCGTCTGCCGCTCTCGTTTGCTGGCGATGAGGTCTACGAGTATCACCTGTCGGCGCCGGGGACTTGCAGGGGGTCATTGCGGATGGGGCGAGTTTCTGCAGGCCTGCTGCTATCCTACGAGGAGATAGGGAGGTGCCTACCCTTGATAGTGGAGGCAGCGTCGTGGGCAGCGTCGTCGATCTCGTCATGCTGATCAGTCGACGCTGGCATGCAAGTCAGGTCACCACACATGTGGCAGCCAGTGCTGGTCACCAGTGAGTGGCCCGGGCTCCTCCAGCCGCCCCCACCACCCCGGGCCGCGGTCCGTACTTCGTAGTTCCGTTACTTTCATTCTACAAAATTAACACCCCAATCCGCAGCCTCGCGACGCGACGACGTCACGGCCCAACGTCCCTCGACGTGATCCCGCGCCCACTCCCATTACACGAACCCCTCCGACCATGCCGCCGTGTCCGAGCCGGCCCGTAGCGGCTCCAAGGCTGCTGGCCTCGGCCGCCCGCATGCGCAGCGCTGCCTTTGGCCCTGGCTCCCGACAACGGCGACCCTTCCACTCCTACGACCATCCGTCCGCTGAAGCCCCCTTCGGCGCCGTGGAAGACTCCATTCTCGCCGCCGCGTACCACCACGTGCCCGAGCACGGCTTCTCTCAGCGCGCCCTCGGCCTTGGCGCCCGCGACGCCGGCTTTCTTGACATCAGCCCCAGTGTCCTCCCAGACGGGCCCTTCAGCCTCATCCGCCATCACCTCGTGGCCCAGCGCCAGGCCCTAGCCTCGCGGAGTCATGGGCTGTTTGACGGCCAGACCGGGGACGAACACGCAATGGGCGTGGGCGCCAAGGTTGCCGCCCTGACGTGGGCTCGGCTCATGGCTAACAAGGACGTCATCCACCGATGGCAGGAGGTACATGCGCATCTGTCTCCAGGAAACGTGCCAGAAACGCCTGCTGACGAAGTTATCGTACCTTAGGCACTCGCCATCATGGCTCAGCCTAGCTACGTACCCGCTTCGCTCAAAGAACTTGCTCTCCTGTCCGACGAGATTTGGTTTCTCGCTGGGGACAAGGCTGTCGATCCTTCATGGTATAGCAAACGCGCCTCGCTGTCCATGATTTATAGCACAACTGAGCTGTTCATGACCAACGACAAGTCCCCAGAATTCGCCGAGACGAGGGATTTCCTCAACAGAAGGCTGGGCGAGGTGAAGACGGTTGGCGGCGTCGTCGGATCCCTGGGGCAATGGGCCGGCTTCACCATGAAGGCGGGTGTTAATGTTTTGCGCAGCAAGGGAGCTCGCATATGATCCGAGGGGTTTGCCCCCAACACGCTACGTCGTCTCTCATGTACGATTTGTCTGTATGAGGCTTGTACAATATCAGCGCAAATAGACGGTCCTCCGAACGCCGAGGCTTTTACGGTCGAATGCTGCCACCTGATGCGCCACCCGGGTTGACACCAAACTCCGTAATTGTCATCCACGCGCGCGCGCGCACCGACACACACTGGCCCGGCTCTAAATGGGCTTCGAAAACAACCCCCTACAGCCCGGGGTTCACACCTCGAAAAAGGCGTCTCAAACCAAGGTCCGTTGACGGGGGTCAGTCAGACTAAGTGCAGACGTGGTAAGCAAGGGGCACCTTCCAAAGGGGATGTAAGAACATACCGAATAATCTTCACATCTTTGTCGAGTCTAGCGCGTCCCTCAATGGCATTGGGAGTGATAAGAATGTATTGCCGGGAAACAGATCGCCGAGCTGTGTCCACCTGTTGTCGCTGTCAGCATCGATCGTTCGCTGGCAGCCCTGAAACATGCACTGAACTCCACTTACAAGCATGTTTGTGCTGATTGCCCGATTCACGTTGTCCATGAAAACGTCAAACTCGTCCAGGCATCTGATGGGCGACCCAATCGCCTCCCACACCGAAAGAAGCATGCAGATGGACGAAAACGACTTCTCACCGCCCGAGAGCGTCTTGGTGTTGCGTCCGGCGGAGCTCTTGCGTGTCTCGTCGGGCTCGATGTGGATGACCACCTTTCTCGCGCGGTGATCCAAGTCGATTTTGCCCCGGAAGCCACGCTCGCTCAACAAGTAGTTGAACTGTATGCGGATACGAGCGCTGATCTGTCTCTGGAACTGTCGCCAGAGGTGTAGCCGATGCTCTATCGCTCGCTTCAAGGAGGTTATCGTCTCGTCCACATCGCGAGTCTGCTTCATCACATCCTCGTAATTTGCTCTGGCCTCGTCGGCGCGGTCGTAAATTTGCTGGTCCGTAGCGCCGATCCTGGCCTCGCGCTGAGCCAGCTGCTCGCCAATCTTTTCATACTTCTTTTCGATGCTTCTGTAATCCTCGCCCTCGGGAATGTGAACGCGCCCAGGAGCCACTTCTTCGGCTTGACGGATGAAGTCCTGCACCTCATTTACCTTCTCGTGACGCTTGACTTCCGCGCGGCTTCGTTCCGCCCTTTCTATGTCTAGTCTCTCGAACGCATTATTTTTCTTTGATAGGGTAATGCGCCTCAACGTCTCCTGGGTCTTGATCTTTTCCTCGGATTTGCTAACCTTGCTCTGAAAATCTTTTCCTTCGTCTCTCTCGGCGTCCAGGTTCCGTTTGGCCTCTTCAACCTTTCCATTTAGATCAGGCTTCGCCAGTTTCATGTTGCCATACTGGTTGCCAAGCTGGGACTCTTCCGCCCGTTTTGCATCCAACTCAGATCGTAAGACAACTAGACGGTCATCAACGCCTTCGAAGGCGTCCAATTCCATCTGTATACGCTCGACATCAGCCTGCGTTCGACGGAGGTCATTGCTCAACGTCGGGCTCCCCCTGCGATGAGCCTCGAGTTCCGACTTGCACCTTTGCAATGCCTGTTCTGCAGTGCGCAGCTCGCCGTACAACTCCCTCAGCTCCAGCCCAAGCTGCTTGAGATTCTCCTTCTGCAGCGCCAGTTGCCGACCCGAGTCGGTCTGCATTCTTGGTCGCTGGCCACTCGGGATGATGGGGCTCGTCGCTATGGATCCGAACCGGTTCGTGATTCGCAAGCCCTGACCCCGTTTTCCCCGGCCATCATGAAAGCAAATGCATGCCGCAACATTGCGAGGCGGGCCATTGTCTATCATGATCCGTTCCGCGTCCTGGCGCCCTTCGACCAATATGACCTTTTCTATTTGGTTGTTGATGAGTAGTTGCGATCGGATCAGGTCGTCGTCAAATTCCAGCACTCGCAGTATTGTCTCAAACTCGTTATCTGGCTCTTGATTTGTCGTGTCGATTTGTCCGCCGTACGCAATGTAGATCGGAGGTGGCTTCTTCATCGTAGTCTTCCGAATCAAGCCCGAAAGTCGTGACTGGTCTCGCTTGCTTCTTACAACAAACGCGTTCAAAGCCTCGCCAAGTGTCTTTTCCAGAACGCCGGACCACTCTGGTCTGAGCAGCTTGATGTGAGCGCCCAAGGGGCCAATCGGTTTGTGTTCGAACCCTCCATCACTTGCCACGGCCTTGACAAGGCTAGTCATGTCGTGATTAAACCCAACGTACGCCGAGCCAGTGTTTCCTTCGAGGTCTCGAACGCCCTGCTCAGCGGCCAGGATGTCCTTTCGCTTGAGTTCTCGCAAGATCTGCTGTTTGTGGAGGGCCTGCTCTGCGTCGGCGAGCCTCAGCTGTAACATGGGCAGCTGCTTAGCATCCTCGGAGATTCGCTCAGTCAGGTTCTTCTCCCGAGCAGTCGCTTCGGACAGTTCAGCTTCCTTTTCGGCGCGGGCCGAGCCGGTTGACTCGTCCAGGCGCTGCTCCTCCTCTCGAATTTTCGCCTCGCAGGCCGATATGTCTGCCTTTGCTGCCTTGAGACGACCAAAGGCGTCTCTCTCCTCTCGGTGCAGCTCAATCAAGTCTTTCTTCGCTGAGTTGTAAGCTGCCTCCGCTGCAGATACTCTCTCATCAAAGGAGCCTTGCCCATCGCGGAGGTTCTCACGGATTGCCTTCACCCGCTCCAACTTTTCCTCGGCATCAAGGAGGGCTTGGGTCAACTCTTCGCACTCGGATTCTGTCTGCAGGATACGCTGGTCTCGATCGCGTAGCTCGTTGTCGCGACGCTCGAGTTCCTGCTCCTGTTCAACGACTTGCGACCAAACTAGTTGATTCCGGTAAAGCCGGGCCTTCTCGCGCAGGGTATTGTTCTTCTGGACAGTCTCTGCCAGCCTCTGAGCATCGTCCATTTCCTTTTTGACGTAGCCTATCTTCTCATCGAGGTCGTCTCGGAGGATCAGGGTTTTGTCCAGTGTGTCCTGGGACATTTTGTAATCATTGTCCAGCTGTTCAAGCTGCACACCAGACACAAAGTACTTGTACTTTTGCGTAGGCGTCGCAGAGTTGAGAAATTGCCGGGCATTGTCCTGCGACAGCACTGTCAGGGGATTCCCCATCTGCAGCGCGTACCATTCCGATATCTCATCGACTTCTTGCTTCTTGGTCGAAATGATGCGTCCCTGCTCACTCTTGATCTTGAAACCGCTGCTACCGGACTTGGAGAAGCTGCGCTCGACTATAATGCTATCGCCGTATGTGTCGTGCTGGTAGGCATCAGTACCGGCATTCTTGATCTTGACAACAAGGCTGCCTTGTTCTTGCCCCTCTTTGACGAAAGACTTGAGGCTTCCGCCTCGATTGGTATCGCTAGCTTTGCCGCCCAGGCAAAGTGTCAGCGCGGTCAGGACGGCACTTTTACCGCTGCCGTTCTCGCCCACGACGAAGTTGATCAGGGGCCCGAGTTCGACGTGCAGGCGTTCATGGCACATGAAGTTGCAACATGTGATGCTCTCGATGATGCCGCTTTCGGCAACCATGTTGTCGCCGAGGTTTGTCGGCCGACGCTTGAGCTTCTGTGTGGCTTGCAGGTCGTCCTTGTCCGTGTCTTGCAGGTGCCGAAAGCCTGCGTCTCTCATAATTTCGTATTGGGTTTGAGGAGGTGAGTCGGACGCATCGGAGCCGTCTTCATCCTCGTCTTCCGAGCTAGGATTTTCATCGCGCTGGGGTGCTGCGGGGAGTTCTTCCGGCGCTTCGTCTAGAGACATTCGAACTCGTTTTCTCTGAACTGCCGAGTCAGACGACAGGAGTCAACCATAACAGGGAAATAGCTCACCGACTGCGCATCATGGGAGACGAAGGAGCGCGCTTCTTGCACGTCGACAAGGCCGTCATCGTCGTCGGCGTCAACGACACGCCTGGTGCGTTTGACTGGCGCCATGACGGGGAGACGCTCGGTTGACGGTCGCTATGACCATACGGCGCGCTGAGAACATGCGGTGTCCGAAGGCAACTAGCCTCGGCTGAGAGTAATACAGCGCGGTTCGTTGCTGACTGGAGTTCAGAGCAGTGACGGTGAAGGAGTGGTATTATCAGTCGAGTGGAAAGTAAGGAGACGCGAGGAATGGACGTGTCGCGCGGGAAAGACGCGCCAAAAAGTATTAGTGGGGTCGAGACCCCTATAGGTACGCTCCAACAGAAGCTCAAAGTGGTTGGTCAGGTGATGGGACAGTGAGTGAGGGGTTCCAGCTTCCAGGGACCTGCCTGCCTGGAGGAGCCTAATCAAATTGCCCTGCAACTGCCACCGTGCATCCGCCTCGTGCTAGCACTTACCCAATGACGCAACACCAAGGTAAGGTTGGTAGGTAATGGAGAGAAAACTCCGTCGCCGCCGCTGGTGACATTTTCCATCTCGACCGCCAGCTACTTCGTATCTTATCTACGTACAAGTACAAGCGGCCCGCCCGCTTCCGCCATCCTGTCTGGCTTCTCTACCAAAGGGCTTAAGGCACGGCACAGTGGATTAGCAGTTGGACCGCAGTGTTGGCCATCATGCCAGGGGGAGACCTCCTCGGCGAGGGCCAAAGCAGCTTTGCTCCCTCGGATGGATTCGAGCGTCAACTATCCGAGAATTGCGTCGAGTACTTTCTTTTCCTCGTCGATGAGGAGACCGACGCTCGAAAAATTCTCCTTCAGCTGGAGGCTCTACGCCGGGCTGCAGTTGAGCTCGCTCAGACGTTGACCAAAGACTACATCTGGCAGCGCGATGACTTTCAGCTCAAGCTGGAAACTGAGCAAGGTGCGTATGGCCGCGGCTTGCTTCAAGGCCGCCCTCTAAACGAAACCATATCTGACCGCGTCGACGAAAAGGCTTGCGATACCTTCACGGCATGAGTGACTACGGTGATGCGGTCGAGGACGAGTGGCTCATCGTCTATATCCTGCGAGAGTTGACCAAATCCCATCCCACTCTTTGGGCCAGAGTCGTCGATACAGATGGGGAGTTCCTCCTGATTGAGGCTGCCAGCGTGCTCCCCAAGTGGTTGAGTCCTGAAATGGACCAGAACCGCGTTTGGATTCACCATGGAAAGCTTTTTATAATTCCATCCAAAAACGATCACGCACAGTCCACTCGGTCTCGGTCGATTTCCCTTCCCCAAGCGGTCGGTTTCCTCGCGTCCAAACCTGATGCTCTCGTGCAGTCCCCTTTCATCGAGGCCGAGGCATTCTACAGGCTTGACAAGTACCCAGCACAGATCGCCAACTCTGCGCACTATTCGATCATCACCATGCCGCGAAAGCTTGCCTTTCTCCTACACTCACTGCCGAAGTCTGTTTCCCCGGCTGTGGAAGCTTTCTACCTAAGGGACCCTGTCGGCCTGAAGCCAATCATGGCTGCGACGGGATCACTCATATTTCCACCAGAAGACCTGGTCACCACAAGCGTGCGGTTCAGCAGGGTGCTCTTTGCGCAACTCAAATCGCAACGATTCGAGTCGCCGCCGAGATGGCAAAAGGCACTTCAAGCATCGTCGTCCAATGACAAGGCCGTGGCTAGGCTGGAGACGGGCATGAAACTGACATGCGGCTTCGAGATGCTTGCTGTAAATGCAGATAAGAGCAAGAGTAGGGTTGTCCGAGAAGTGGCAATCATGCTAGAGGATCTTGCGGAGGACGGCGATGTTGCTCTACCCGTGAATGAAGAGATGGAGCAGTGGGAAGATTGCCACCGCGACGATGACGAATCGTGGATGGACATCAACTACCAGGACTTCGAGCGGGAACTAGACCGTAAAGGAGGCCATGGAACCAGCAAGACAAATTTGGGATTTGGTGACGCCCAGACCCAGGCCGGCCTCAGAAAGATTGTCTCACGATTCGAGGCCTTTCTAAACGATGAAACCGCGGGTCTGGACGGTGCGGAACTTGAAGACATGGACATGGACGATGACGATGTCGATGACGATGACGACGACGACGAGCAGGCCGGTGGCACCAATGAGGAGGACAGCGAATTTGAGGACAAGGAGGTCAGTTTCGATGAGGCGGCTTTCTCACGGATGATGCGCGAAATGATGGGCCTTCCCGCGACGGATCCGGATCCCCAACCACCTGCCTCCGAAGGGAAGAGCATAGTGAGGGCGCCTGATGAAGAGAAAACCCGGATTCAAGATCTCTCATCTCAAATGGAGGCTGAACTCCGACAGCACGGGGCGCTAAAGCTTGATGCTCCCGCCGACAGGCAACCTGCCTTGGACAGCAAAGCCGAGGCTGCCGACACGGAGGGGCGCCAGGCGCGTCAGACTGCAGATGAAGACGGCGATGACGAGGTCGACATTGACTACAATTTGGCCCGCAATCTGTTGGAGAGCTTCAAGAGCCAGGCGGGCATGGCCGGGCCCACAGGAAACCTCCTTGGAATGATGGGCTTTCAGCTCCCGAGAGACGAGGACGACGGAGACGATGAGGAGGAGGATCACAAAGAAATTGGCGCACGGAATGGACGGCCATGACGAAAACAAGCCAATGCTGGTTTGATCATATTCCTGCTATCTATCAAGGGGCGGACCTGCTTGGTGAACGCCTATATACATGTGCTCAGCACCGTGTCACCCTTCACGTCCACAATTACTAGCTCACGTCCCGGCGCCGTCTTCATCATCGATCTTAGGCCGCTTTGCGGGAGACACTTCGCCGGTTGGATGCGGCCGTCGTTCTTTACCCATGTCGTCCATATTGTCCAGCTTCCGAAGGGCTTGGGTGAGCCTTTTCCGCGCAGGCATCTCTCTATCGTCACTATCACTGCACCGGCGGTAGTATTCCCGTACTATAGCTGTCGCTGCGTGGTAGCACTCATAGAGAAGGCGGCGACTTTCTGCGTTTCGCGGATCATCCAAGGGATCGGGCCGCGCACCAAAGACCTCGAGGCCGTTCTCCCAAAGCGCACTTTTGAATCCATGCCAAATTTCTGGGCTGGCCTTTCGGCTCAATACAGAAGCGAAGAGCGGGTCTCCAAAGACGCAACTGCTCCATTCTCGAATCCCCGTGAGTTGCATCGGTCCCTCTGCTCCCGCTGTGGCATCCGTGCTTTCATTCGCATCAAGAGCATCGTCACCGTGCCCGCTCTTGTCGTGCTTCGGGGGCCGGTCTCCTGGTAGCCGGCCACCGCTTGCTTGAACAGGGTTGCGAGTGGCTGGAGAAACAAGCGTGTTTGTGTCTTCGCCGGCATCGACTGCTACCAGGCAGGGACTCGTCACGGCATCCAGAAAGTGCCTGAAGCGGCCGACGTGATCTCGAATCGAATCGTAGGGGATTGTGACGTTGAAATCTTCGGCATCACGCAGGGTCGACTCCAACATATACCGGAAGGCGTCTGACCATCGATCATGTCGAGAGCTAAGATCCGGCGTGACTGCCCGGTTCCATGACGAGCCTGGGGCAGCTGGATCCGGGGATAATATGCCGACTGCGGTGCCGAATTTTCCGTTGGGCGATAGCTGGGATGAAATTCGTCGCAGCAGCTGGCCAACCTGGAAGTCGACGAGCTTTCGCTCCGCCCGAGTGAGTGGCCGTGACAGGGCAGCAACGGTCGTGCCCATGACCGGTCGGGTCAGGAGATACTCGTTGCGGCAGCCGACGTGCGTGGCTGAACCGTGTTTTATCAGCCTGGGGAGGAACTGTAGGAGTGGAAGACCCTTAGTGCGACGCAGAATGCGGCTCTTGATGACATTTTCGCCGCCAGCAGCGAGGTCCGTTCCGTCCGGCTCAGTGTCGCCCGCATGTACTGCTGGGCAGGGCTCATCGGTGCGACCACTGAGCCAATAGAGGAGAACAGCCTCGGACGTGATGGGCAAATACTCGGATCGAAGAAGCCTCGTTGTTCGCGGCAAGAGTGATAGCATGAGACTATCCTCGTCGGGGGCTGTGGCGAGGTAATGGATGTAGGGTTTGGTGGACGGGACCATCTCCAGGTCCTCAATGGCAAACTCGGGGGCCGCAGAGCTGATAAGAGCTCGAAGGCCGCCCGTTGGTGACTCGCCGCCCATGAGCGTGGCAACGCACCAGGACCCGATATGAGAGGCAACGGCTCGGCGGCGAGACTCAACCAGAGACTGTCGAGGGGGGCAGGAGAGGTGACCACAAAGCACAACAGAGGCGGGATGCACGGCTCTATACCAGAGTGGCAGGTGGTGGAGGAAGCAACCTGGGCTTTATGGTGGCCCCCGAGGAAAAGAGGCGAGGGTCTGGAGGCATACCGACCAGTCACAAGTCATGCACACTTCTTTGTTGAGGACGAGTTCAGAAGCTGGTCCAAAGCGGCTCGAGCTTACCGCTTGTCCCTGCTGCTGCTGCTGCTGCTGCTGCTGCTGCTGCCGCTGCCGGCACGCTCTCGTCATGGGGAGGCGGTGGACGGACGGCGAGGTACGGATACGGTACGGGATTTTGGTCGCGGCCGAGGAAGGGTGGGTCATCGGTGAAGAAGGGAGGCCGGGTCTCAGCAGCTAGCTCAAGTCAGGTCGCATGCGACTGGGGCCGCTGAATGAAATGTGCTCTGCGTTGGCTTGCATACGGGTGGAGGGAGGAGAGGAGAGGAGAGAGGGGGAGAGGTGTGAGAGACTTGAGCAACGACCTCCATGCCAAGGCCGCCTTATAAACAGTGGATGCGGGGGCACTACTCGCTCGGAACAGCTGACCTTGAAGCGGCAGAATACCTACTACATACCACCTACGTTTGGCAGGCGTGTAAGATAGGTAGGTACCTTGAGTGTGGTAGGTAGGTAGGCAAGGCCGTCAGTCGAGCAGATTGGCGATGCTCGGTGCCGAGCAGCCTGCCCTGGTGTATGAGCACGGTGTACTTGGTAGGAAGCGGTGGGATCGAAACAGGGGTTTCAATGAAGCCGCAACATTGCATCTTTGCCTTGTTGCCAAGCTGCGTAGGCAGCGACATGAGTAAGCACGTGTCTGTCCGTGGCCTGGCTCCCGTACCGAGCACTGGTCTGTTGCGGATGCGAACAGAGACAATCCATTTCCAGGCGTGTGGGCTTCAGGTTCAGAAACCGTGCCGGTCCGAGCTCATGGTGCTGGCAGCGAAAAGGTCGCAGCGCGGGCGCCGAGGCGAGTCGGCGCGAACGGCTGCCCCCTACGAGCAAGGGAGGCGATGACGAGCAAGGGACTCGGTCGTCCGCACTCGGTAGGCTCTCATCGCCTCTGCGCCCGGCCGCGGGCGTGTCCAAGCACCGCCAGCGAGCCTCATGGCAGCAAAACTGCGCGGCCGGGCGTGAGAGGCTCGACTGCAAGGAGGAGCGGCCGTTGCGACTTTCTGGCGCAGCCGCCTGCTCGCTTGTTCCCGCAACGGGCCACCCCTTGCGGAGCAGGCGAAGGCAGCTCCCCGTCATTGGCCCTTGTCAAGCGAGGTGGTCGCATGCCGGCGGGGAGACTTGAGGCTCCAAGGCCTGTCGCCGTGCGGTTGGCTGACGTCGCCATCGGTCGGCTGCCGGGGCCGTTTGCCCCGACGAGGTCGTCATGCCCAGGCCAGCCACGGCAGCACGAGTGGCGCGGGCTTCGCCAGGGTACCGAGGCCGATGGATGCCAGTGGCAATATGAGCCTTGGCTGCCTTACCCGATGATCCAAAGGGACGCCGTAGTCGGTGCTACGTACGTGCTGCCAGGGTGCCGTGCGCTCGCCGGTTTGGCGACGCGACCGTGTGGCAAGGTATTTGCAGCGTGTATCGTACGGGGTGCCCACGGGGCGCCCACGAGATGCGAGCATGTAAGGTTAGCCACCTCGTAGCACTCATGCAAGTGCTCGAAAGCTGAATTGTCGGAGTCCGCCAGAGGCGTGTCGTCGATGCCGGCTCTGAGACGGCGTATTCGGTGATGCCCGGCGCGCCAACGCCATTGGCCGTGGTAAGCGAGCCTGCGGCGGTTGCATTCCGCGGCCCACATGCGAGTGGGGGCTCGCGGGGGGGTTTAAAGATTGGCAGGGATGCAATGACAGCGGGAATCAGTACGTGCTCGTACTCGAACGTACTTCGTACCTTGCCAACCTGCATGGGGACGCAAGGACGGTTCAAGGTGTCGCGAGCATCCATCGCTTTGTCGAATGTCAGGTTTCAACCTGTTAACTGGCAGCTGTGCGTACGCGTACCGATCGCCGAGTGTTGCATTCCCCTACCTGGCGTCGGTCATCAGTCATCGCGACTCCAACCATGGCTTCGTCTACGCTGGCCGGAGCGAGCATCCAGCGTCGACACGAGGCCACTATGCCCTGGCGCGGCGGAAATTGACGGGAGCATGTTTGCCTTCATTGGTACGGAGCACGCATGTTGGCCATGTTGATCTCTCCAACTCCAACTCGAGCCGAACTCACCAACGCTCCGCTGCTCGCAGACGACGAGTCTCGTCGACTCCCGGCACTTCCAGGGCCCAAGGCCGTCGTCGGAGCAGTCCGCATCGAAGCAGGAGCACTCCAGAAGCACTGCCATCTCCATTCGCCCCGTCGCGATCCCTCTCCCCTGAACGCTCACCGAGCCTCTTGTGCCTGCAGGCCCAGGCAGCGTCCCGTGCCTGTCCCCGTGCGACTATGGCGGCCCATTCGTACAGATGTCATCTGGCCGGGGACTTTTGCGTCTCGTGTATCCTCCGGCGCGTGGCTATGCCCGACCGCTTCATATTCTTTTATTCTTCCACTCCCGCGAGCTTCTTGTCGTCCAACACCAACACGAAGCCCAAGCCTTGGCTGGTTGAATACCCTACCACGGTGGTAGACCAGGTAGCGGTCTACTCCTGTCTCGCGCTCAGGATTTTTCGGCCCCCTCCTCTGTCTTCTTGGCGCCGCCGCCTTTTTTCTCCTCTGGTGACATTCCGTAGAGGGCGTTGAGGTTGTACCTCTTGAGCGCCTCCCACTCCTTGCCGTCAACCACCGAGATGCCACAGAATAGCTTGGCTGGTCAGTAAACGAGACTCACGGGGGCGGGGGCCGGGGGCCGGGGGCGACACGGAGTGCATCTTCATCTTCTTACCTGGAATATCTCC
>JALHCA010000547.1:0-31057 GCA_024340505.1 Tolypocladium nubicola
ATGTTCACGTGGCGGTACGTGCGGCCGCTGAACCTGGCGGCGAGCCTGAGGGGCTCGCTGGCGTGGATAGGCGACCTGTGGAACATGTTGGTGAGGAGATAGAGCATGCCCGGTTGCCGACGAGTACGGAGTACGGGGTAGAGTACTGCGTACATATATACGGAAATATATATAGAGCGTTCAGCACCGAGTCCAAAATAGATGTGATGCGACACCCCTGAATGAGACCCCAATCTCTGCAGCTCGTGCTCTATATTCAACGCATCTAGTGGCAAGCTCCCATCAATAGTAAATATCCCATCAACGTAAATACCCCATCAAAAATATCCCATCAAAGAAAATACCCCATCAAAGTAAATATCCCATAAGTAAATACCACGTACATGTCCCATCAACATCCCATCAACAGTAAATACTCATCCCACGCAGTCGGCAAAGGAGACATGGACAGAAGGAAACATACTTGCGCTTTGGGGCCCGTCCATAATTCCCAAGTCTTGAACGCCGGCTGTCCCATGACTTTTTACAACACAGCGACACAAGTTTCTTTTTTTCTACCGACGTTCCCACCCAAGGTGATCCCACGTATCTCCATGCCACTCCTGATCTTCCCCATCTCTCCCGGTTTCGCATCGGTCCCGCTGGTGCTGACACTGTCGTCTCTCTGCTCTGGCCCGTCGTAGGATATCCCAGCCCGCCGCCGCACCATGTCAGGGCTGGTCGCCAGCCGAGAATGTGAAACCCGCCATGATTGGCCCCCAGTAAATCGGGATGAACCGCGAGGTCCCGTTCCTCGGCAAAAACACGCTGTCTCTTCATTGATGTCGTTGCTGAAAAGGCTCAAAACAAAATGTCGTGATGCGTCGTAACTTTGGTCATCATCTCCGGTTCCAATGGAGTTCGCCGTTCTAAATGCCATCGCTTTGAAACAGTCGCATGCGGTGCGTGCCTAGAGGATGATACAACGTTGTCTGTTGTGGTCTCGCATCCTCATACGCCGCCGGCGCTTGTGAGAGCCGCGGAAGGCGTCAAACTTGAAGCCACCCTCGTCGGCTTCGGTTGCCGCCAAGTAGTCGTCGTCCTTGCGAAGCATCTGGCGGCACAGGTCGACAAACACCTCGTCCACATTGGCTGTCGAGTGGTCAGCAGTCGACCCCAGATGGCGAGTCATTCTCCACGGGGCCGTGGCACTCACTCCGCGTCCTGGCACTAGACTCGTAGTAAGGAGCTCCCCACTTCTGGGAAATGGAGAAGCCCTTTGCCCTCGGAACGGCTCGAGTCTCCTCCAGGTCGGCCTTGTTGCCGACGATGACCATGGGCACGTTCTCGTCGTCCTTGATGCGGATTATCTCCTCCCGCAGGCTGGCCAGCTCGGTCAGGGACGAGGGCGAGGTGATGCTGAATACGAGGAGGAACCCTTGTCCGGTCTTCATGTAGAGGTCTCTCATGGCAACTGATTCAGGTCAGTCAGCGGCAAGACAGCGCAGAGCCCCCGAACCTGGGCAGGGGGGTCGGATCAAGGCGTACCAAACTGCTCAGTGCCAGCGGTGTCGAGGCTGCATCCTCTATCAGTCATCACTTCCGCAATACGGCTGCCACGCACGCGGCGCGGGCGGACTCACATCTCGAGCACGACCTGGCGACCCTGCATGAGCGAGTCAGTCAGCAAGGCGTTGGCGGCGGGACGATTCATGCTCAGGCGCCCACTCACATCAACTTGGAGCTGGGTGCGGTAGGAGTCCTCAATGGTGGGATCATAGCTCTCAATCCACTCGTTGTGGACGAATTGGGCTGTGCCGACGTCAGCTGCGCGTCCAAAAGAGGTCGGGTTGCCTCCTCCCGGGATGCAAGACATGGAGCTCACCAGTTAGACAGCTCTTGCCAACGCCGCCTGCAGATGCCAGTCAGGTGAATGCGCACGTGATCGAGAAGCGAGCATCAACGAACCTGCTCCCAGGACCACGACGTGAAGCTCGCGGCTGTAACGGCACTGTCAGTGGGCTGGGCTTTCGACGGCGACCCCAATTGACGGGGTTACGTACCTCGCAGACATGTGGTAACGCGGCGCCATGGTGGTCGCGGATGGCATGTGGTGGTTGTGCGCCGATGCGCGTGGCTCGCCCTGCAGATTTTTGTGCTCGCAGCGGGCCGCACCGATCTGAGCCAGCAACGAGACGGTGCAACAGGAGGCAAAGACGCGACGTCGTCCCCGAGACAGTGCCCTCTCCGCCGAGGCTTTGGAGGAGCAATCGGGCGTTCAATGGCGACGTCGACGGACCGAGCCGAGGAGGTGTCGCCGGCTTCGTTCTGTGGTCTGCGAAGGCGGTGAAGGGGGGAAGTAAATCAGTGCGTAGCTGGGGGGACCAGATAGTGTATAGCGGATGCTGTGAAGATTGCCGGGCCGTCGTGGAGGAGCGGCAGCAGCAGCTAGGCTGGAGAAGGTCGGAGCTGCAGGTCTAGTAGGTGGTCTCGGGTCTTGGGAGCACAGGGTGGGGGAGCCTTTTGAGCCGTGTCTCTGTGCTATGCCCTCCGTCGTCAGGTCGTAACACTGCAACAGCTTGGGTAGGAAGCCTCGGGCGCGGAGGAGACGAGGATGGCGTGACGTGGAAATGTGCCTGTCGCTGGGCCGAAACACCTGTACATGTATGCGTTTTCGTCGACGCGGGTGGCAAGGCGAGTGAGATGTTGCGGCGGCAGCCGTGCAAGTCGCCGCCCAATGCAATCGGGGGGGGGGGTCAAACGACGAGGGAAGAGGGGGAACAGCCCAAAGCACACGAAACTGCAAAAGCAAAGGCAAAAGCAAGGAGACGCGGCCGGCGGTTCGTCTGTTCCACAGGAGAGGCGGGAAGAGCGGAGGGAAGATGGAAGAGCAGCGAAGAACAAACGGAGACGGGCGAGCAGGCAAGCAACAGGGTCAAGACGGTGGGGAAGAATGGGAGTTGCGCAATAAGCCGGGAGGTACCTACGGCTGGGCAGGGGCACGAAGCAGGCGATGAAAGGGGACGATCCAGGAGAACGGACGGATGACGGCACCACACTTTCGGCCAATCCACCAAAGGGGCGTCGAGGGGAATGGCGTTGGCCGGGCGTTGTTGGTGTTGGTGTCGAGCCGCCTGTCTCGAGGTGAGATTCGACCCGGGAAGCCAACAGGGAGGGAGCAGGGCAGGGCGCGGGGACCATCAGGCGCAGGCGCACATCCACGGGCCACGGTCGGAGGGATGGCCCAAGGCGCTGTAATTATGTAACTGGAAGGCTTCTATCCTTGGATCTCTGCGCTTCAGACCCCGGGTCGAGCGGTGGCCCCGTCGCGCTCTGCCCGCTACGATACAAGGGCGCAGTCGAGGCTGGTGCCTGGTTCTGGGCGTCGTGGCTCTGGGCGTCGTGGCTCTGGGCGTCGTTGGCTCAGGGCCTCGTTGGCTCTGTGCCTCGTTGGCTAGGCCTCGCTGGCTCTGAGCCTCGCTGGACCTCGTTGGCTCTGGGCCTCGTTGGCTCTGGGCCTCACTGGCTTTCCTCACTGGCTCTGGACCTCGTTGGCTCTGGACCTCGTTGGCTCTGGGCCTCACTGGCTCTGTCGTTGGCTCTGGGCCTCGCTGGCTCTCGCTGGCCTCGTTGGCTCTGGGCGTCGGTCACATCTTGCGTGCTCGGTCGCATTTATTCGCCCGCACCTTGCAGCCTGCAGCACCCGCCGAACTCTGCCGTGCCGTCCTCCTATCGCACCCGTTGCGGCGTTTGCGTTTCTCCCTGGACGGACAACGTCACTGCAAGAGTGGCTTGTCGCGGCGATGATGTAGTTGTACATACATGGACGGCGCTCCACTCGTCCGCTGCAAGCACGCGCGGGCGGAGGCGCAGACGGGGCCTTGGGGAGGGGGGGGGCCGCCGCTCAGGCTCAGGTACCCGCGAGGACAGGCGGCGCCTGTAGCGGTACCTGCACGGGCGCGGTGGCCAATCCCGTTACACCTCGTCCGTGGGGACGGGTCGACGACGCCCTGCGCCCGATTGGACACCACGCAGCCGGCAGCGTTCGAGACATGCCTAAAGGACGGTGCCCAGGCTTGCGAGGTGCCAGGCTTGCCAGACGCCCAGCCGTGGCCCAGTTGCAGGTGTTTGTAGCGCGCCGTTCCCAGGCGCCACGTCGCGCCGTCTGGCGAAGCGCCGGCTGTCGCTGGATGAAAGGCCCGTTTGCCGCTGGGATCCGCGGCAGGCATGTGCGCCAGCGCCAGCGCCAGCGCCAGCGATAGTACGAATCCGTCCTCGACTTCGAACAGCACACGTGTCGCCACAATGTCCAAAACATCAGACGCTTTGCCATGTTTGCGATTGCCGAGCTGGCGGGCCGTCCATCGCGGGCACCGGGCGGCCACGCGTCTGCGCATCAGTCTTGAAACCGCCCCTTGTCCTGTGCTTGTTGGGCGTACTGCGCACTTGGCAGTCTGGACGCCCGCCTACATCTGCGACCGCGACGAGGCTCGCTCGGACGCCCCGAGCAGCACATCGGGCGGGAGGCAGATGTCTGATTTCTCCTGCTCCTGCGCTGCTCTCGCTCCTGCTCTTGTCACGGTGGCGTCTCGGGCTCAGCTATCCATGGGTATGGCACGACGACGGCAGCTCAGCTGCCACATGTGCTGACTCGGAAGTGCCTTGCATTCGCTGGAGACTCAGTCGACCTCGGGTTTGCACGGCCGTGAACTTCATCGCAAGAACAATTTCCCGCCCTCGGGGGTGTCGTCCACCGTCATGGTGGCGGTTCTATCTCTCTACCGGCGTCCCTGCTGCCTCGACGTGACCCTGCATCCCCCTCGCACTCCCGAACCTGCTGCCCCTTGCATCGATGTCATCGGCTCCCACGACTTCTCGTAGCTGACCCGCGTGTCAGGTCGCCAACGCATCAACGCGCCACGACACCATCCGTGCCCAACTCCTACGCACGGCTCTCAGTCGCCGCGCGGGACCTCACCAGCACTCCCACCGACTCGCCCACGACGAGCGCCACCGTGAAGATGGTGGCTGCCGCCAGGGCAACGAGGAAGACCCTGAGCCCTCCGTCCTGCCGCGCGCGCCACTCCATGGCGGCCTCGGCCCGGTGCCCGTCGGCGGCGGCGGCGGGGGCCACGCTGCCGTAGGGGCTCGATGCCGGTGGCTGCTGCTCGTCGACACCCTGGCTCTGCTGAATCTGCGTCTGGTGCTGTTGGGTAGCCATTGGCAACGGGAGGCGCGCGGCACCAAAGCCCGGGCGAGGCCATGGCAACCCTACCTCACCTGGCGGCGGGTGGAGGGTCACACTCGAGCGTCGAGTGTACCAACCCTCTCCTGTCATTTGTTCGTCATATGGCGGGAACGGGCTGAGCGTGGGCGAGGACAAGCCGGGGGGCTCACCAAACCGCCCCGATGCTCGACGCTGGCCGTCGGCGGCTCCAGCTGCGCTTCGGTCGTCGGCGGCAAACGCCGGCGACACGAACAGAGTCGGGCCCCAAGACTCGGGGGTGATTTGTAAGTTCTGGGCCAGAGCGTCGGCAAAGGCCGCCTTGTCGCTTGGCAGAATCGACACCGCGGAACATAGGTCGTCGTCGATGCCGCCCAGTCCGCCGCCGGGTCGGAACGGCGTATCCGCAAGGGCTGTGTCCGAGACGCACAGTGACAGGCGGCGGCGAGCATCCTCTGATGGGCCCGGGGCCGTGCCGCGGTTGCCTGTGCGTGTTTGTTAGCATGGCCGTTCATGTCAAGTCTGGCATGGCAGCCTTACTTGCGCTCATAGTCGTCTCGTCAGAGCGTCCAGCTTTGAGTCTCATCGTGGAGTGGTTTGTTTGCAGTTTCTTCGGAACAAAAGCGGTACCGAGACGAAGAGGCAACATGAGTTTATAACTCCAGAGTACGCTCGTCAGACCCAAGTGACTGGCCACACATGCCATGGGGCACGTTGCCAAGTCTACCCGGCATCATGGAAGCAAACCTATTCTCGTCCAAGTGGCGTGCGCAAGCCTGGAGTCTCTGGCTTCACGTCGACATCAACGCCGTGCCCCGTGTTTGTGCCAAGCTGATCTGCAGCGTCCCGCACGACAAGGCTCGCCTCCGTGATGGTAGACGTGCTCCTGACTCGGCCAGAGGCCGAAACAGACCAGCTATGGCTGACAATCGCCCGCCATCAAGTTTCAGACCCGTCCCTGCCTCGAATCCATGCAGCCTCATGGGCCGGCTCCCAGGGGTCCGGAGACGGCTACCGGGAATCGGCTGGGACTGGCGCCGCAAGCAACCACTCCGCACTGGTCGGTGCTCTCGAGGGCAAGCAAGCAAGCAAACCCAGCCGGTCGGGTCAAGGTGTCGTCGCCGTCGAGGCCGTGTCAGGTAGTTCCCGAGGCAGCCGATGGACGCTGCATGTCGAACCAAGCGATTCGCACCAGTCGTTCTCGCCGTAGTCGGTTCCTCGGATATCAGAGGTCTCCGTCCCTCGCAGGCATAAGACGTCTCCGCGCAACGGTCCCAACAAAGGCACATTCAGTAGCCACAGCTCCCGTCGCGCCGGCATCCCCAACGCGCGCTCGACGCCGAGCCCGGGGTGCGCCAACGGCCATGGCCCCTGTGCCTGTCTCGGCAGCGCCGACGGGCAAACCGCTCCCGCGCGGACAGGGCCGTGCCGGCGCGTCCCCGTGCGTGTCTGCAGACAAACACGGAGAGGCCAGGGGCAGCGCGCGGCCGCCCCCGCGAGTACGCCACGAGCGAGGGGGGCGGGCTCGAGACCCCTGGGCTACGAGCGGCTGAATCTACGGATCTACGGATACGGGTAGGTCCCTGTCGGGTTGTGGGTTGTTTGGCCGAGGGGCGAGGGATGGAACACGCGCAGCAAACATGGGGTCGCCTCCGCGCCGCAATCCATCGGGATCCAGGAGCATGCCTGCATGGGCCACCACGGTGTGGGCGTGAAGAGATTCGGTGTCACTGTTCGCTGTTCGCTATTCTAATCGCTTGCAACGCTAGTGGCCTGCCGTATGTGTCGTCTCCTGTCGTCCCACCCAGCGGCATTACAACACTCTCCTGCTCTGATATCGTGACCCCCGATACACAAACCCTATGCTCCCATCAACCCTATTCATACATGCGCGAAGTTACCATGTCCGTTCTGTCCTTGAAGCTTTCTGTCTCCCCCTCGGAGCCTCGTGTGCCTCCTCCCTCGCGCTGCAAGTACACATAGATCCCATATATCGTTTTAGTCCACGGAAGCATACATTGCTTCCATTCTTGTTGAAATTCCCCCTTTCACCGCTGGCGCTTCAGTTCAGGCCCCGTCTTCAGTACGGCGGCTTGGTCAGGTTTCCCAGGCTTCCCTCGCCGGACCTGCAGTCGATGCCTCGCAGCAGCTCTTGCAAGTCCAGCCCCCTGCTGCTTTCGTCGCGGGATCGGAAGGACCGCGCCTGCATGCCATCTCCGCCGCGGCTGCTGAGACTTCGCATCGGTGGCTTGGCCGCGTAGTCTTGCACAGAAATATCGCCTTGCGCAAGGCTGCCTTTGGACGAGAGGGAGCTCAGGTTCGGCAGGGGGGGCACTGGAGGCACGTCTTCCTCACCCTCTCTGTTGAAGCTGAAGCTCGGCTCGTTCTCGTCGGGCGAGTTCGAAGCAAAGCTCCGTCCCCGTTTGAAGACGGACCCCGATATCGTCCTAGACAGGGCATCTCCTGTCGTAGTCGCTGGCGCCGTCGCAGTCGGGCTGAAGCTGCCCTCCGATTGGCTGTACTCGTAGCTGACCATGCTGTCGTCGCTATCGTCCTCCAAGCCCGGAATGCCTGCCGTCTGCGGCGACACGTGGCCCGACAAGATCATCTTCAGCTGCTCCACCGAGGCGATGCCAGCCTTACTCGACACCGACGCCGACGGGGAGAGCGCACTGCCTACGCTGGACTTCCGCAGCTTCGATACGGAGTTCAGCCGCTCTCCGTGCGCTGCGGATGAGTACGGCCTCAGGTTGTGCATGCTGCCATACGGAGACGCGGGTAGGAAGCCCCCACCGTTCAAAGCAGCGGTGTTGATGGTAATTCGGTTCTGGTTCGTGCCCGTCGTGCCTGTCCTTGAGCCATTCAGGGACTCGGCCTTGGCTTCGGCCAGCGCTGAGATGGCAGAATCCCTCGACCACTCGGCGAGCATCGTCTCTCGGAAGCCGCTGGGCAAGTCCTGACCCCGGTCGGCCGCAGACGTAGACGTCATGCTGGAGCCCAACATGGGAATGGACATGGCTCGCCCTGGAGACAAGCCTGGACTTGCAGGAGCCGACAGGCTGCTCTCCTGGTAGCCGCTGGCAATGCATTCGACAAGGGAGATCCGGTCATCGAATGGCAGCAGCGCCTCCGTTTCCAGTGCGCTGAGATCCCAGGCAGGCTGAGATGCGGTATTGCCGGGTAGACCGGTCTGCGCAACCGTTGGCGGCGGAATCTTGACGCCTTCGATCCAGAAGCCCTTGCTCCTACGCCTGATGATTTCGTTGTGAATCGCCCGTCCTACCACCGATGACTCGAAGTCAAATCTATCGGTCAACGCCCAAAAGTACCCGTGGCACAAGGCAGCGATTCGCACTTTGTGGATAGGTTGCTCGAGGTCCTGCACATCCTCCTGGAGTCGGTAAATCATTGGAATGCCGAACCGGACCGAGTTGACGCCAAGCCTGAAGACGAGCTTTGTGAGAAGAGTATGCAGCAGGACAATGTCGTTGTCGAATTCAACGAATTGCAGGGCGCTGTCATAAATTGCCAGGTGCAGGAGCGGCAAGAACTGACATCGCCGGCCCCTAGGCTGGCGTTCGCGGTTCGAAGCGGTCGATACCGCTCGCCGGGCATTCGGCAGCTCGCGGCTGTTCTTTACTGACGAGCGGGGCTGGACGATGGTCTCATCATGCGCATTCGAGTCCTTGATCGTGGTCTCTCGGTCCA
The DNA here is from genome assembly GCA_024340505.1 of Tolypocladium nubicola. Taxonomy (NCBI): domain Eukaryota; kingdom Fungi; phylum Ascomycota; class Sordariomycetes; order Hypocreales; family Ophiocordycipitaceae; genus Tolypocladium; species Tolypocladium nubicola. The sequence continues at coordinate 8,912 of JALHCA010000547.1, forward strand.
GCCATGTCACCAGGGCATCCATATATGCCTTTCGGACGTGTCCATCCGGCTCCCGCAGCAGCCACTGTGTCCCGTCCCAGGCTGTGATCGGGACGCGGTTACGGGATAAGTCCTTGTTCCCGCTGATGTTCGTCCTGCCATTCGCGACAAGCAGAATGGCTCTGATGACCCTCAGGGCAGAGGCTCGACCTGTCTTGTACGAGAAATACGTCTCGGACGGGGGAGACTGGCCCCCAGGCAGGTCAACGGCTGACACGGCCGGGCCGCCGTTCTCATTGCCAGTCGCCTGATCTCCTTGGGGAATCGAGCTGGTGCTGGCAGATCGGCCTGGGTTGAGTCGGCTGACCAGCGCTGAAACCATGTCCGAGATCTGGTCCGCGTAGTAGACGTGCGTCGCCAGGTCGCCTATGCACCCTTCGAGTCGCTCGAGCAGGTCTTTACGCTGGGTGGGGGTTGCCTGATCCTTTTCAGCGTCCGTCTTGTCGTCGCTCTGGCTGCCGTCGTGACCAGACCCGCTGCGGAGCTGCAACAGTTTCTTAATCTGTTTGACCAGGCCCAGGAGCACATCCATGACGCTCAGCCCAATCAGGTTCGTGTCGGACCGCAGCAAGGACTGCATCATGGCCGTCAGCGTCAAGTGCTGCCTCAGGGTATCCTCCTTAAGGGGCGTCTTCATCATCGTTTCAAGCGCGGCCAGCAGTATGACATATCGGTCCTGGACGGGGGCCCAGCGAGCAACGATGCCGTACATCTTGATCGCCCAACCCGCATCACGGTCCGTGCCATCCTCCCTGGTGATGACAACCTCGCCCTGGGCGACACGCTGAGAAACGAAACTGAGAAAGGCCAGGGTGGCTGTGTGAATCTGGGCTCGGTTGGGCACCACAAAGATACTCTTCAGGCACTGGGTGGCCAGGACGCCAATGTCTTCCTCGGCCACCTTGTCGACGTCCAGGGCCGTCCCCGAGAACGCCAGCGGATTCGCATCGGCGGGCGCCTCGGTGGTCGTGACGGTGGCGATGCTTGTCCTGCGGCGGAGCATCTTCTCGGCGTCGGACTTCTCCTCCATCTGCACGCGCTCCAGCAGCAGGTCGAGGAAGTCGTCGTCGTCGGTCCACATGTTCTCCAGGACCATGGGGACTATCACGTCGATCTGGCGACCAGTGACCGATGACAGTGCGTCGGACGACGCGATGCACTTGATGGCGTCGAGCCCGGCATTTCTCCAGCGCAGCTGCACGGGGCGGCTGACGGGACCACCCTTGGTGGGTGCATGGCGGGCGGAGGCGAGCTGCGCATACGAGCGCACGATGGACTGGTAATGATGGAGGTATTCATGGTCGGCGAAGAGGGACGACGCGTCGTGGTGCTCGCAAAAGGCCTCGAAGGTGAGCAGCGAGGACTCGATCATGGTGATGTCGTCGGAGCGGAGGACGAGGTCGAGGATCTTGAGGATGCACGGCGCAATCAGGGTGACGTCCTTGGGCGACTTCTCGACCAGCGCGGCGAGGATGCCCAGCGTCACCTGCACGTTCCTGTGCACGCGCGTCGTCAGTACGGTCTGCTCCCGAGCGTCGCCGTCGCGCGGCGGATGCACCGGCAGGGGGCGGCACGACGTACCCGATGCGCATGCGCCAGACATCGCTGGCCGTCTTCTTCTCGAGGAAGGCGCCGATCTTCTGGATCTTGGAGCGGCGGCTCGTGGCGTAGAAGAGCAGGTAGCTGAGCTCGCTGCTGTTGGGCTTGACGTCGACGGCTCCCTTGGTGGTTCGCGGGTAGCAGCGCAGCACGAGCACCTGGTGCTTCGGCCGGCACCTCTCCTGGATGGCGTTCATGGCGCCGGCGTGTCACGGTCGCGGTCACGGTCGCCCTCTGGGGAGAGGAGGACCTCTTGCTGCGTCGTGGCCGAAGGCGGAATGGTGGCGATGCGTCGATGATGGAGAGAAGACGAGGGAGGAGCCGCAACAGAAAAGCACCAGGTGACGATGGCTGATGGTGCGCTGTCAGGAGGAGCTCAGCGGCCAGCGCGGGCGAGGTACGTACCGCCTCGGCTCCCGTTTGGGCTGGTCTTGGCTACTAGCGGATCGCTCCCCGACCAACAGCAGCAGCGGCTCCTGAAGGACATGCAAGGCCTGACGCTCGGGCAGAATAAAGCTGCAGCAAGACAGTTGTGAGGGCCGGGAGCAAACGGAGAAATCAGCTCACCAAGCGGAATGCACTGGCGCCTCCTATATGTATTGCCCAACCAACAGGCCCCAGAGATAAGCATGTCCTGCTTCAGCAGCGCCCGACCCAACCCCGCAGCCGGAAATGTCCCGGCCGAGGCACGGCAGCGAGCCGTGAAGTCTCCCGTGATAGTACTCCGTGCTCCGTAAACCCCCTGGCCCATGGAGTGGACGCTTTTCTATGGCACTGCCGTTGCTCGTTGGCTGTCTCACTCTCCGCGGAGCTCGACGGATTCGGGGTGCTCGGAGGCCCGGTGCAATGTCTGCTACAGGTGTCTCTCTCCCAGCTTGGTGCCGGGACCGAGTCCAGGCTGGCCACACAGCGCGGCCCGGGACGCAGCTGAATGGTCATTGCCGTCGAGCAGTAATGATGTATCAAGCACGAAGGCGAGGCAATGGTTCTGCAATCCCGCGTACGGAGCACTTCGTAGTCCGCCCACAACCGCAACTGTGCAGCCGTTGCTACCCTGCAGCCGCCACCTTCTCGTCTGAACCACCAGGTCTTGTATCGTGTGTCACAGAAGGACAGCTTTGCCTTGGCTTCTCCTTGCTACAATCGCCCGATCCCTCGAGTTTCATCCTTTCATCCCGTCAAAGGAGCTGCCAAACCCCCACCCCCCGTGCCCATCTCGGATCTCGCTCCCGACGTCCCCCAACCCATCACCACGTCCTCACCCTACCCTCCACGGCCGCATCCGCAAATGGCATCCCTCGCCCGTTTCAGCCTCATCTTCTACGTGCCCCCCGCCGCCGTCGCCGCCTGCAAGGCCGCCGTCTTCGGGGCCGGCGCCGGCCGCTACCCGGGCCCGGGCAGCTACACCGAGTGCTGCTGGTCCACCACCGGCACGGGCCAGTTCCGGCCTGGCGACGCCGCGAACCCTCACATCGGCAGCGTCGGCGCCCTCGAGGAGACGCCCGAGGTCCGCGTCGAGACGCTGTGCGTGGGCTCTGATGTCGCGCGCAAGGCCGTCGAGGCTCTCAAGGTGTACGTCTCCCCGCCTCTCACCCGGTTGCTGCCGAAGGGATCTGCGAGAGTAGTGTCTCATCCATCTACCGTAGTGCGCATCCGTACGAGGAGCCGGCGTACCAGGTCTACAAGCTGGAGGACTTTTGATCACAAGAACACTCTGATGCCGAGGTATCCGGTGAAGGGGACGATTGGTGGATGAGGAGCAGTCCTGCACCACGCCCTGCCCTGTGCAATGCGAGCAGTCCTGCTGATGTACGTACAAGCGGATACGGGGTAATAGAAACAGGCCGTGAATCCGTGCCGAATTGCGCCGTCTTGGAAACATCACTCTCTTCACGTCCGATCATCCCGCAACTGACAACCTGTACTGCGCTAGCCATATACTCTACGATCATGCACTGGTTCTCACGGATGCAGCGAGCATCGCCCGTCACAGGCCACCCATGGTGTGAAACCTTTAATCGTCACGTCCCTCATACAGATACTGGCTCAGAGCTCTAAACGTCAGTACATTATTACCCGCAACGCCGCCGTTCCTACTTTTATGCCACAGATGCAATCACCAACGCTGCCACGTTCTCCTCTTCGCTCCTCACCGTGATCTTTGTCGTAACACCCGATTTTGAAGAATAAGCCATCCTCACGGTCGCCACTACCCTGCCTCCAGCCACGGTCTTGCCCAGCAGCTTGAGCGTGTGCGTGCTCTGGTTGACAGGGACGTCGGTGCCATCCAGCGGCTGCAGTGACAGCGTCTTGGCCAGCTGCTCCGTTGCATCTATAATACCGATTAGCCACGGTCTGTCTCATAATTCGCGGGAACTTACCTGCGATGCTCTTCAGGCCGCTCAGCTGTAGAGTTTCTTCTGCCTCGTCTCCTGAGGCTCCAATCTGCTCCCAGAGATGGTTGAAGTTGCTGGCAAATGTCGGAACGATATAATCACTGCCGGCAAGATCGAACTCGGAGACCTCGTACTCGTCGTCGTAGCCAGAGTCTTCGGGTTCGCCGGTCGACGGGTCGATCTCCTTGCTGGTGAACTTGAGAATGTTGGAGAAGGATGTGACGGGCAGCGACCCCTCGCCGTCCACCTTCAGGAAGGCAACGTAAACATTGCCAGGCTCATTCGTTGCCAGCTTCTCAGCCTGGATAATGAACACCTCCTCGAGCTCTTCTTCCTCCGACGGGGTGGCAACCACGGAGACGTTCTCCAGGACAGTGTCCGGGAGAGTGTTCTTTACCTCGTACTGCAGAACAATGTGCTCCTTGAAAATATGCTTCACCACAGTCACCACATACTCCGTCTCGGCTTCTGTGAGCTCAACAACCGGCGACGACTTGAGCACGCTGCCAAACTCCTTCATCTCCGGAATCTGCATCAACTCTTCGGCGTAGCGCTGGGACAGGGCTGAGGCGGAAGCCGCAGCCTCCGCTGCACTGGAGGGTGTCTTGGCTGGGCCAACCTTGGGGGCCTTCAGCGTCGGGGTTGTGGCTGTGAGCTTCTTCGTCCGGTCCTCGGCGTCGGCCTGTTCCCGGGTGACCACGGGAATCTTCGAGATATCAAATGGATCATCAAATGCCGACGTGTCGTCCGAAGTGACGTACATGACGAGCTGGTGCTCGAAGAAGGGCAGGGAGAACATGTTGTCTGGAGCAACAGTCAGCCAAAGATCGAGAGAGAATACAAGAGAATGCAAATCGCTTACCGTTCTTGACAAAGTTCCGCGCCATTTCATCATCCTCTTCGCCCATGAGCTTCAAGTTCAAGGCGGCGCGGTCGCGGACCTCGTCGTCCACATCGTCCAAGCATCGCGTAAGGAGGACCTTGACGCTGGCCTTCACGTCGGGGTCCTTCTGGCCGACACCAAACTTGGCCAAGGCAGTGACCGCAGCAGCTCGGACAATGGCGTTCTCGAGCACCACCCGATTGTAGATGTAGCGGATATACTTGGTAGGCTGGGCTGTCTTCGGTCCCTCCAGCCCAATAAGGTGGAGGATGCGAACAGCCAGCTTGGTGAACTCGCAGTCTTCGATGAACTCGCAAAGATGGGCCAGCGCCTCCTCCTTGGAATCCGGAACAAACTTGATCAAGTCGAACATGCTCTCCACCACCGCCCGCTTGAACTCGTATCCACCTTCGTCGCGCAGAATACCGCTGAGGAAGGTCAGCATGCCTGCCTGCTTGCTTGGGAACTTGAGGCAGAGAGTGCGGATGGCCTCGACGATGGTGATCTTGAACTCGTCGGTGATTTCGGACATGAACCCGGAGATTTGCTTCATCAGGCGATCCACGCTGGCCTCGTTGCCCGTCTTGAGCAGAGTGGTGATGGCGAAGGTGGCGATCGACCGGTTGCTGTTCGAGATGAGGAGTTCGATATCGGGATTGCATGTGGCGACGGCGGTGGGCTTGAAGGAGGCGAAGTTGTGGAGGATTCGGAGCGCGGCAAACTTGGTGACCGCCCTCGGAGAGGTCAAGAAGAGTTGCAGAACGTGAACGGCCTGGGTGACTTCGTTGTCCGTGACTTCTCGCATGTCGCAAATAGCCTTGGCCGCCTCGAAGTTGACCATCTCGCTCTTGTGTCGCAGCCAGCCGTCGAGGAGCTGCATCATGGGCTTCCGCAGCGAAGCATCCTCCTCGGCCAGTTGCGCGGCAAGTCGGACGAGCATGACGGTTGCGGCAGGGTTCTTAATGGCTCCTGCGGCACCGAATTGCTGGACCATCTTGACGAGGGCCATCCGGTCGTGCATCCGCAGCTGATACAGCAGGCCAATCGCGTGGTATTGGGTCATCGTGGAGTTGTTCATGGGCATCTGGCCGCTCGAGGACGAAAAGCCCAACGAGAATCCGCCGCTGGACTTGGTCGAAGCGGCAGCCTCCTGGGTCTCGCTCTGCCACCGTCGCACGACATCCCTGGCAATGGGAAGGAGGTGATACGACGACACCAGAGCCGCGGAAGACACCGAGGGGTTCTTATCCACGATCGCAGTCTTCATAACTCGCTCGATCGATTGCACGGTCGTTGCCTGCGAGGTTGTTAGCACCCCTCCATCGAAACACGCAAGTCGAACATACGTCGATGATACGACACAGCGCCCGAATGGCGTTGGGACGGAAGATGGCGTCGCTGCTTCCGCCAGTGTCCTTCATGATGGTGCTGGTGACCATGATGATGTCTTCGGCTGAGTTGGCCAGCTCCTTGATGACGAGGTGGACCATCTGTCGCAGGCTGGCATCCTTGTTCTGGAAGAGCTTCGAGATGCCAAAGAAGAGGGTTGTCGCTTCGTTAGTCGGGAACTTCTCCCCGGTGTAGAGGAGAAGGGCGATCTTCGTGAGGAGGATGCGGCATCGTCGAGGCTGGATCGGCGAGCTGTTGAACAATCGCGCTGTCCGCCATTTAGCTCGAATGTGGGGAGCCGTCTCGGGTCATTGTTGCTGGCTCACCTTCTTGAAACACCTGCGTTCGGTCCACCTTGACCAAGCCCAGGTCGGCGTCCTCGTCCTTTTTGCCGTAGCTCATGTTGGGCGACTGGGTTGAGGAGGATTGGTCGTGGGTTGTGCAAGGTGGCTTTGGCTGGCGCCGGATATCACCACGTTGACAACTCAGGGATGGAGGAGAGACATCACGTGACACCCCACCTGCTCACCTAACCCCTGCCGGAATGAAAGTCATCAACAGCTGGAACTGGCCGTCAAGGTGCAAAATGAAGACGACAATTGGAAACGTTGGAAGAGGTGAGATGAGGCTTGGAGTCAATCGTAGTATCCAGGTTCAGCAGATAGCAGGTCCAGACGTGGCTAGACATTCGACTTTGCGATGTTGCGACGTGTTGGTGAGGACGGCATGTACTCGGTACGGAATACTCCGTCGCAATGAGTGCTGGCCATCCACGAGAACACACGAATTGGGAGCTGCTGGGGGATGTATATATTTCAATAGTGCTGGAATACAGAAGACATGTGCTTTGGATAGCCGTCTGACATTCTTTGAGTCGTAGAATGGCATGTTGCTTAGGGTGAGCCCATTAACGTGTGATGCCTACCACGCTCACCGAGAGTACTCTATACCTCTTGAACTTTGATCACCAGGAGCCATCTGTCATAGCTCCGCGAATTTTCCACCCAGAGTCAACGAACCTATACTTCATCACAGCAGCATCGCAACCATGAAACCATCGACGCGACTCCCCTTTCGGCTGTTGCCACAAAGCTTCGGCTGCCCTTCGCATGTGCGCCCGATCCACTCAACTGTCGCAAGGGCTGCCAACGTCGCTCCGGTTGTAGGCGCGGGACCGCCGCCCGCGCCGCCGGCTCCCGCCGAGAGGACGGTGAACGAGAGGGTCGAGCGGCGCAAGAGGCAAGCCGAGCTGCTCAAGACGGCACAGGTGATCCGGAACGCAAGAGATGGAAAGGTGACTACGCTGAAGAGGAGATTCTGGAAGGATGTTACGGTCCAGGACGTAAATGGTGAGCACCGGCACTCTGCAAACGAAAGAGGCCTGATCGAAAAAGGCTGGCGTGCTAATGGTGAAAAGGCGCCTTGCAAGTTCACCTCGACTCGCGACCGCTTCGACACCCTTCAACGAAGGAGATCATCCGACTCCCGGTCTCCAAACGCAACCTGGCGGCAGCCCTCACTCTCGAGTGGGATGTCCTGACGTCTGCGCAGCAAGCCACGAGGCAGCACCTGATACCTCTGACGGGCCTTGTCTGCCGAGCCCTCGATATCGCGGAGGACGATGCATCAAGCACAACAGGCACGGGCAAGATCCGCAAGGAAATTGCCACGTCGCTGATGCGATACATGGACACGGACGCGGTGCTCTGCTGGGCGCCCCCGGCCGGCCAATTCGACCTGCGCAACGACAGCGGCGAGTCCCTACGAGATGTGCAGAAGCAAATTGCAGAAGAGATAGTCTCCTTCTTGACGACCCATGTCTGGCCAGGCATCAAGATCGCGCCAGTTCTCGACGGGCATGAGATTTTCCCGCGAAAGCAGGCGGAAGGAGTACGGGAGGTGATACAAGGCTGGGTCGAGGGCCTCAGTGCATGGGATCTTGCTGGGCTGGAGAGGGCGGTGTTGGCGGGCAAGAGTCTCGTTACAGCTGCTCGATTCATCACTGAATGGAGCGAGAGCCCCGTGGGGAAGCGCGAACTAACTGGCGATGACAAGTTCAGCATCGAAAAGGCAGCCAAGGCTGTGACGATTGAGGTGGATTGGCAAGCCATGCAGTGGGGTGAGGTTGAGGACACTCACGACGTGAACAAGGAAGATGTGAGGAGGCAGCTTGGGAGCGTCATGCTGCTGGTGTCGGGGACTGGGAAGACGGCCTAGGCGCTGGAGCTGTCGTCGTCCAAACATGTACCCGTACTGTACTTGAAGAGCCCGGGTCCAGTTGCATTTAAAAGGATCCAGGCATGTACAACAAATATAGATCATCCAACAAAAAGGGATCATTCGAGGCCGGCTCTGCACATGCCACGCCCCTTGCCTCTCCATGACTTTTTCAACTGACCCGAGGAGAGGCTCTGAGTGCAGTGGGGGGCGACCTCGTGTCAAGTTGAGGAATTAGAACTCCGGGTTGACTCGCTCTCGGGAGTGGGACAGATGCTCGTCCTCGCGAGCTTCGTATTAAACCTGGGCTCTTGCGCAGGGCTAGCAGGGAAGGCTCGCGGTGCGGCGACTGGGAGTGAGAATGCCATCAAGGGAGAAGAAAAGCGCTTGGTTGTATCCGTATATTTCTACACTCTGCTGTCTATTTGATGCAGCAGCAGCCTGATTCCAACGCTCGTCTGGAGGCCACTCGGTCAAAGGAACGCCGCGCTGCCCATGTTCTCAAAGGACGTCTTCTCCCAGTTGAAGAACGAATCCATCGCGTCCAAGCTCCGGAGGCACTCAAACTCCTGACTAGCCGCCACGCTCAAGTTGGCATTCCAGCCAAAAGAGTCGGACAGGGGCGGCGCGTCGTGGATGTTGCGAGCTTCGGCTGGAGATGTTGTTGGTGGGCTGTCTGGGTTGTCTTTGGGCTGTCAGAATGGTGGAGCTACCATGCAAGGGGCTGTCGACGTACAGCAAGACTTGGAGGAGACTTTCTTCTCGATGGTCTGAAGTAGTCTGAGCGACTGCTGGCCGCACGTATTGAACGAGGCAGCCCGCTTGAGCACTTCCTGGCATTCGTCCCATGACTGAGCCATCTGCGACTGACTCAGCGAGGGCCGCAGCGACGGGCATGTTTTGGCAATAATCAGAACAGTGCCGGCTGTAGATGCATCTGTGTTTGGGTCAGGATACGCGGGACGATTAAACATCGTCTGAAGCGTAGGGGAACTGACAGAGCACATCCCACCACCAAGCACCAATAGTTTGGACCTTGTAGCTGCCGTGAACGAGCTGGAGAAGCTCTGTAGCGGCTTCGACACATAATCGTGAGCAATGGAGAGTTGTCCCGGCCAAGATCGGGTCTGTCGATGGCTTGAACGTGGGCGCGCTGTCTCCGGGCTCGGCGCGCTCATTCGCCGACAGCTGCGTGAGGACGGGGCGGAGGAGCATGATGCGCAGGTAGATGAACCTAATCCAGTCAAACTGAATGCTCCCAGTGTAGCTCGCTCCCACATCGGTATGTCCCTCACCTTGCATGAAGAAGAGCTCTTTGCGCCTTGAACAGAGCCCGGTCTCCCTCGGACAAGCCGTCCGCCAGTGCATCTCTCTGCCAGGACAAATCTTCAGGCAGAGAGGCCTCAAAGTTTGAGAGCTTCTCGTGGAGCCCGATAATCGTTTCGAGGTTGAGCACGGATTTCGTCCCCGTCGTCGGCGGGGACAAACCACCCGCTTCTTGGTTCATCCATGGCTGGTACACCTTTGACAGGATCTCTTCCAGTATTTTACACAGCCCGATGCTTTTGATGTAGAAGCGGAACTTGGGCGAGATTTCCTGGGACTCTGGACTCTTGTGCGGTGTTGGCGGCCGAGTCTCTTCCTCGATCCCGCAAGGTAAAGGCAGCAATGAGATGTGAGTCGTCATTGTCGGCCGCCCGTAGGTCATGCTCACCAGCCTGGTCAAGGAGTTAATAAAAACAACGCCTCCGGGGAAGAAGAATACTACACACATGTCCATTGTCACGCATCCATACCACGTCCGGCGCCGTATCTCCTTCTCCAGATCTCGCCGTATGTCGTGGCGGTGCTCCGTGTGAAGCCCCAAGCCTTGCGCAACCCTGCAGGCCACGCCCGTCGCGTTCCAGCAGCGGCTCGGAAAGGGCGTGCTCTGGAGAGCCAGGGCGAGGATCAGCAGCGTCTGCACAACACTCAGGTTGTTCGCCTCCAGCAAGTCGAGGCCCACGAACAGCTTGGCCCTCATGAAGAACGTGTGCGACGCGGCCAGGCGGTCCGCGGAACCGAGGTCGGAGAAGTGGCACGAGAGCGAGAAGATTGCGTTGAGGGCGCAGTGGAATGAGATGGTGTTGGCGTCCGCCTCCGGGTAGCAGCCGAGTCCCAGGCCCCTGATCGACGGCTCCCTGGGCTCGGAGCTCGGCTGCCAGAGGCTGCGGTAGGCGTTTTCGAAGGATGGCAGGTGGAAGAAGGGGTACATGTGATACACCCTTCGCCGGAAGCAGTCCATGAGGTGATCGGCCAGCTCGCGCGGAGGCAGCGAGAACTTGTGAGACGGGACGTAGTACGACGAGTCGCGCCGCCAGTCGCGCCCGACGTCTCGCGATACTTGCACGGTGTAGTTGGGCCCCTGCGGCAGCCTCGGGGCTGAACTGTCTCTGTCTTTCATCGAATCAAACGCTTCTTTGAGGAACGTTGCTGTGGATGAGCTCCCGTAGAAGTCTTCTGAGCTGCTCACGTCGTCCTCGGTTATCATGGTCCCCATGGCAGAGACGCTGCTGGACGAGGGGTCCGATATCTCGACTTCAGATCGCGGCTGGCCGTTTGGAGTTTGGCAGAGGCTGTTTGGAGAGTTGAGCGAGGTGCTCGCGCGTCTGAAACCCATGGAAACGGGTGTTCCGTTGGGGTCTGAGAAGGGGGTCGCCGGCTTTGCCCAGGTTGAACCTGGAGGTTGACGCGGGTTCTCGCACGCCTCTTCAAAGCCGACATGAGATTGTTTGCCATCTTCACGAGGATTTTCAGGGTTGGGATTTGCGTCGGGGAGTTGCTCCGAGTCCAGCGATGGGATTGCGACGTCCGCGTCTATGCATGCCCTCTCCAGACGGCGGATGCGGCTGTGAAGGACCTTGATATACCTGAGCCCTGTCAGCTCACACCTCAAGCGTAGTTTACAAGAACGGCGAGCAAGCGCAACGCACTCATCGGTACTGGCCGTTCGCGCATTGTCGAGCTTGTATACGCAGCGCTCCAAGCCGAGAGAGCGCCGATGGCACGTCGAGCATATCGGCTTGCCACCGTCACAGCGGGACTTGCGCTCGCGGCAGGGCTCACAGGCAAGTGAGATCTTGCGCCGCCGCTGTCTCTCCTGGCCGTGTGATATCATGGCATAAACGCCAAGGGCATCCGTTTAAACTTTGGGACGGTCCGGAGTGCAACACCGCTGCCGGTTTCTTGAAAGCATTCGCAAGTCGTCCATAAGCCTGGATACGAGCACCAGGACCGTCCAATCTCGAGACTGGGAATTAAACCTAGCGCAGGATGACACCCCTTGGACCTGATTCGAGTGGGTCTTCAGCTTATGGGAATGGAAGGAAATCTGGGGAGAGTTGCGGGGAGCGTGGTAGCATCGAAGACGGGGGTATTTGGAGTTGGCCCGAGGCGCCGTTCCGGATCCGTTCGGCACTCCGCTCCAAGCGGCAAATGCTTCAGCCAACCGCCAGTCTGCCGATATGGGGAATATAAAGCTTCATATGTGAACCAGCATCCAGAGGTGGTGTTACTTTTTACTAATTGCCCGTTCGAAGCAGAGAGATCCGTGCTGTTCCTAGTTCCTTGGCTCCTGTGGAAGTCGTGTAAGTGAGCACATGAACCGAATACCGTCATAATGGGGAGCGCAGGTGGCATGAACTCCATTGTCTTCTCCCTGATATCCGTCCCTGTCTTTAACATATCTCCCAGTATGCTACATGTATCCGCCGTCCAAACACGAATCAAGCCATCAGAAAGGAAGCCGCGTTCGGATTGCCTGATACGCCCGCAGAATGTAGGGCTGGTATTTGTTGACCTCCAGGCCATTGCTTCTCACAAACAGCGAGACTCCGACGGCTGCGAATAGGAGACCTGTCCACAGAAGCAGCTTCCAGGCCGTTCGCAGGAAGATGCGGCGCCCCGCATTCGGTGTCCTCTGGTCCTTGTTAGCAACTGCTCGTGTGGACCTGGAGAAAGGGGAGCCGCGGACGTACGGTATAGTTCCAGTCTCCGTATGCCGGAAACAGGCACTTGTACCAGTAGTGCATCTGGGAGTGCGGGTAGGACATGGCATTCCACTGCTTGCCGCTGCGCCCCTTGGTGTTGTACCAGCTCGTGCAGCCCCCCCACCACACCGTCTTGTGCAGGTCCCTCTGCATCTGCTGCGAGTACTGGATCTCGGCCTCGCGCTTGACCTCGACCGTCGTGGCGTCGCCGTCGAGGACGGGCTTGATGACGCGGAGGGCGTAGTTGATGGCGTTTTCGACGGCCAAGATGGCCGACGTGTGCCCGGTGATTGTGTTTGGCCCTGCTTCCAGTGTCAGTGCGGCCAGGGGTATCAGGCCGGAGAGCCCGAGCACTCACCCAAGAGCATGAAGAAGTTCGGAAACTCGTTCAGCGCGCAGCAGTTGTACGCTTCCGGGCCGTCAAAGGACTCCCAGTGCTTGTCCATGGTGACGCCGTTTCGGCCGACGACCTCGATGCCCTCCATGAACGAGTTGGTCGAGTACCCGGTGGCCAGGACGATGACGTCCGCCTTTGTGGTAGCGCCGCTCTTGGCTCGGACGGCGTCGGGCAGGACCTCGACGATGGGGTCATCCGTGACGTCGACGTTGGCGGCGTGCAGGGCCTTGAGGTAGCCGGGGTCGAAGATGCGCCGCTTGCACCCGATCTCAAAGTCCGGGACCAGGAGGTCGTGGTACTTTGCGGGGGCGGTCTTCCGCATGTACCTGGCCGTGCGGGCCTCCTGATGGGCGCGATACCTGGCGCCGGCCTTGGTCATGAAGAAGCCTCGGATGTCGCTCTCGGCGTAGATGAAGACGCCCAGGCGGGCCGTGGCCAAGAGGCCCGGGACGTGCTGAAACGCCCACTGGAGCACGGCCGAGGTCGGGACGTCGATGGGCGGGATGATCCAGTGCTTGGAGCGGACGAATTGCGTCAGCTGCTTCGTCTCGTGGACGATGTTGGGGACGATCTGCGCCGCGGTGCAGCCGTTGCCGACGAGGACGACGTTCTTGTCCTTGAGCTCCACGTCGGGCTGCCAGCGGGCGGCCTGGATGACGGGGCCCCTGAAGGACTCGATGCCGGGCATGCCGGGGTCCCGCGGCGTGACGAGGGCGCCCGTGCCGGCGAAGAGGAACTGGCACTCGTGCACCGACATGGTGTCGTCGCTCACGTTGCGGAAGTGTATCCGCCAGCGCTGGGACTGCTGGAGCCACTCGCACCGCTTCACCTCGGCGCCGAAGGTCATCTTGGAGGGCAGGTCATAGTCGTCGGCCACGTGCTTGAGATACGCCAGCAGCTCGCTCGACGAGGCGAGGATGCGCGTCCATCTGGGGTTGGGCGCGAACGAGAAGCTGTACAGGAGGCTGGGCACGTCGCAGGCGCATCCTGGCGCATCTAGTCAGCGCGCGTTCCGCAGCGGGCGAGGGGAGGCACGAGTACCTGGATACGTGTTGATGAACCACGTCCCGCCCAGGTCGCTGTGGCGCTCAAAGAAGTGAATATCGTTGATGCCGTACCACCGCTTGAGCGTGGCGCCGAGGCCAATGGCGGAGAAGCCGGAGCCGATGCAGGCGAACTGGCTGTAGCCGACGCGCTGTTTCTCTTGCCGGCCCATGGTTGGGAGATGGTGTTGATGCAAGGCGTACTACTGAGACGACGCGAGGCTACGAGCTGATGGGGTTGGGAGCAAAGCTACGTGCGTGCCACTGCATGGGACACTCGCATATAAGGAGTTTCTACGTACGCGTAGCAAACACAAAGGACGCCGCAATACGTCGAGCGTGGGCCAGTGCCTCGGCTCGGTCTGCAGGGAGAGGAGGAGGCCGGCCTGGGCGGCGGCTATCCCTACTCCGCACACGAGCAGAGCAGAGGAGGAGAATAAACCTTTAATAATCGTGATTGCTCCCTCTGCTTTTCCCCGCGTTGCTGCGGCACCAACGAAGCGCCGAGGCGGGCCGCGGAGACCCGGCCGGGGGAATAGCCGGGCACCGGAGTCGTCCCGAGCCTCCAACACCACAAGCCGTACGACACGATGCATCGGAGAGAACAGGCTAGACGGCATCGGTGATGGTACAGACAGACGGCCAGAATGCCACAGACACGGCTGGTCGGCGCACATTCCTGGCACCTGCACGCGCCAGCTGTGGTCCTGTGGGAGTCCAGCGGTGGTGCAACCCCCCTCGGCCTCTGGCAACACCCGGCGGCTTGCGAAGCCTGGTGGCGTTTTAAGACATGTTTCAATGGAACAATGAAAAAAAGCATCCTAGTCTCGAAGATGTGGGAACTCGGACGAATAGCACGTCGCCAACATGGACGCCTCGGGAACAGGCGCCGAATAAACAAACTTGAAGTCGCCCAACGATGTCGTACTCTGCACAGCGGCTTGCTGCTTGTCGATATCCGTCGGCGACGGCGACGGTTCGGGCCCCCGGGGGCGGCGTTTTCCACCGTGCGTCCGGTTGTTGGCCAACTGCCGGTCGAGGCGGTCGTTGAGCGCGAGGGGCACGCTGGCCACGGCGAGCAGCCGCGCGAAGACGGGCTCCCAGGCAGGACGTCGATGGTGAGGCCTCCCGTGACGCAGCAGGCATGGCGCAGCCGATGGAGCACCCGGCGTGTGTATCACGAGTTGTACCGCGAGTTGGGCGCGTTGCACGCAGATAGGGGCTCGACGACTCCGTCGGTCTGTCTCGGCAGCAGTCCGGCGGCAAAACCACGCTGCGTCCTGGCCCTTGTTGACGGCATATCAATCCCCACACGGAGCTCGTCTGCTCGTAAGGAGACCTGGGCTGGGCTGGGGAACCCCCGCTCGTCTGTATTTGTTGGCGCGGGAGCCTCGGTTCCCCACGACGCTTGTCCCGAATCTCCGTGTTAGTGATGCCCGGGATGGTCCCGAGCCGGCTGGATATGCAGGGTGTCTGAATGGGCCATTGGCGGGCCGACAACGAGTAACACAGACACGTGAAGGTTGTGCAAGAAGAGACCTGGATCGAGCCCTCTGCCGCCGCTTCCTCGAGCCCATCCTGCTCCTCCTCCGCCATCTCTCTTACCGCACTTACACGCACCGAGTGGGCAAGCATCGTGCCCGCCAACCCGACCATGGTAAGACGACTCGAGCTCCGTTGCTCTCCCGCTGCTTCACCCGACATGGCCAAACGCGGAGGGCGCTGACACGGGTCTCAACAGGCTCTCCCCGTCAAGCCGCGACTCGCAGTATCGGAGCGCCTCGACCTGGCCGCCAAGATAACCACCATAAGTACGTACGTTCCCGGCGGCGTCGAGGGGCCCGTCGCTGGCTTGGACCGCAATCGTTGACCGTGTGCATCGGCAGTCCCTCTGAGGCTCGGCTACTACATCGCGCGCCTCGTCCTCTTCGCCCTGCGCAACCGCTTCAATGCGCGCTTCTACCTGATATGCGCCGGCGTCCGCATGGCCTTCATCTCGCTCTCGGGCCGCCAGATCCAGCACGTGTCCCCGACGACCAGGCAGGCCTACGAGACGTGGCTGAAGCAAAAGGTGAAGGAGAACAAGGACGTCGCGAACTGGGCGCGGCTCGTCCACGACATCGAGCCGCTCGCGTCGGCCGACTCGTCCATCCTGTGGGTGGGCAACCGCCGCGAGGCCAAGAAGTTCGTGCTCTTCCTCCACGGCGGCGGCTTCGTCTCGCCGCCCCTCGTCGGCCACTTCGAGTGGTGCTGGAACGCCTACGTCCAGGCCGGCGCCGAGAAGGGCGTCGAGGTCGCCGTCGCCTTTTTGCAGTACACGCTGAGCCCCGGCGGCCGGTTCCCGACGCAGCTCAAGCAGGCTGTCGCGGCGCTCGGCGCGCTGCTCGACTCCGGCGTCCAGCCCGCCGACGTCATCATCGGCGGAGACTCTGCCGGCGGGAACCTGACGATGCAGGTGCTGAGCCACCTGCTCCATCCGCACAAGGAGGTGCGGCAGATCGACCTGGCGGAGCCGCTGGCGGCCGCGTTCCTGGTGTCGCCGTGGCTCGGCTGCAACACCACCAGCAAGTCGTTCAAAGCCAACGAGAACAACGACATGCTGTCCAGGGCCATCATCGAGAAGCTCTGCATGGAGTACTTTGAGGGCGAAGACGGCTTCCGGCACGCCGCGGCGGGAGGGAACGCGTGGGCCGCGCCGCTCGACGGCGACCAGAACTGGCTCGAGGGCGTGGACAACCTCGTGCCCAAGATGTACGTCACCGTGGGCAAGAGAGAGGTCCTGGCCGACCACGGAATCGGCCTGGTGCAGACCCTCCGGCGCTTGAACGCCCTGAGCGACATTCGGCTGGAGGAGTCGGAGGGCGAGGCTCACGACTTCATCCTCCTCGAGGGCCAGGTGAACAAGGTGGGCGACGCGACGAAGAGGATGAAGGATTGGTTCAAGTCTGTCATTGCCGTCAGTTGAGGAGCCAGAGCCGGTGATGGGATTCCTCGACGCGGATGGCGCTGAGATCATGTGCTCTGGTCTGGTCTCGGTCGTTGCACGTGCCCCCAGTTTCTGCCTACACCGAGGGACTGAGAATATCCCATTGCCTAGGCCAGGGTCTTGGTTCTGTGCCAGGCAAGACCGGAACGGTCGATACATGATTGATGGCTAGATTCTTTCCCATCACCAACCGTCCATGTACTTGGATATAGCCCATGACTAAAACAAACCAAACTCCGTGCTCGTATTGACGACCCAGGACAACGATGCAAAAGAGACTCCATCGCCTACATATACACACATTCGCCCACCCAAACTGACGACCCAGGACAACGATCCAAAACAGACTCCATCGCCTCCATATACACACACTCACCCACCCCCGGCTCAGTTGCAGGTGAGTTTGGCGGGCTGCGTTGCTCCGACTCCCTGCCCACGGCGCGTAGCTACCCGTCTTGCTCGCTGCCCTGTCGAGGCCGCTGCGTTCGCCTCGTGGATGTGGGGGGCGATGTTGCCGGTCTCTTCAAGGCAGTGACCTTGCAAGACGACGAGATGGACGATTCTGGCTCTGCGCAGGCAGCATCAGCGGGGATGGGAGTAGCCGCGGCGCTGGGAGGCAGTGCGGAACCGGAGAGGGGCGGTGCTGCTGGTGCCTTCGAGGTAGTGGCCTTGCAAGACGATGGGGTCGACGATTCTGGCTCGGCGCTGGAAGCTGTCTGTCCGGGTCGCAGCGTTTGTCTCGCAGTCAATACCGGACTGGAGAGGGACGGTGTTGCCAGCCTCTTCAAGGCAGTGACCTTGCAAGACGACGGGGTCGACGTTTCTGGCTCTGCGCTGGGAGCCGTCTGTCCAGGCCGCCGCGTTGGTGTCGGTGTCGATACCAAACTGGAGAGGGGCAGTGCCCCCGGTGTCCTCGAGGTAGTGACCTTGCAAGACGATGGGATGAACGATTGCGGCTCTGAGATTTGAGTAGCGGCAACCTTGTCGCTGGTCTGTCCAAACCGCTGTCTTTGCCTCAGAGCCAATACGGAACTGGAGAGGGACGATGTTGCCGGTATCTTGAAGGTAGTGCCCTTGCCAGGCAACGCCGACGATTCTGGCTCTGCGCGGGGAGCATCTGCAACGCTGGGCTCCAGTGGTAGTTGAATACCGATGGCCGCCTTGTACGCCTCGGACGCCGACGGGCGTCCTTTCGGGTCAACCGACAACATGAAGCGAATCAGATCGGCCAACGGCTCAGAAGGCAGATTGCTGGCCCTCACCGCAAGTCTCCTGCACCAGCTTTCTTGACCCTTTTGCCTGTCCCAGTCCTCGATCGGTAGCCTGTAGCCGATCTCCAAAGCAACCACGCCGAGAGACCAGACATCGGCAACTGCCGTGTAGCTGCCTTCGAGAATCTCAGCGGCCATGTAGGGCTCTGTGCCGCACCAAGAGGCGTGCAGAGGACCAGCTTTGGACAATCCAAAGTCTGAGAGACAGATGTGCAGGGGCTCATTGGAATAGACCAGCATGTTGTCAGGCTTGATATCGCGCTGAGAAACTGGTTCGTCGAGGCTGTGGAGATATGCGAGAGCAGACAGTGCCTGGCACATAATCTCTACACACTGCGTCTTTGAAATGCGTTCACCTTCTATCAGTTCCGCGACAGTCCCATGTTCGGCAAGTTCGAGCACCAGCATTGGCTCAGGGTCGTGTTGGAAGCCTTTGAACGCCACAATGTGGTCCTGCCTGGTAGTCAGCAAGTATTCCGTGAGTCTCAGGTATGTGAATGGACCAACATGTTTCATTTTTTCCAGGAGGTGAGCCTCGTGGACCAGCATCTTCGCACTCTCTCCCCGTGCCACTTTGCCAGCATATGCGCAGCCAGTAGTGACATCTATCACCCTCCTCACTTCCCCGAATGTACCCTGTCCCAAAAACTTTTCCGTGATGTAGATGGGTCCCGTGTCTGCGCGAGTGACGGCAGGGCGGTGTTCAGCTTCAACGTGGGCGGTCATGAACCGTCCAACGTTATCGATGTAATCCGCAGACTGCGTGTCGTGATGGGGTACCACGAGCCGGAATTGCAAGCTTGGGCCGACACGGAACGTGATGCTGCGAGACTGCACGAAACCAAGCCCGCCCACGAGCCAGGTGAAGTCTCTCCGCTTCATCGCGCCTTCGCCGTTGTAGCCCACAGCGGTGCCGTAAGCTGACGTGTCCCGTAAAACAAGCCGTTGTTGCTTGTCGAAGGTGAGCAAGCAGTGGTGTCGACCGATGCCCTCGATGGGACGCCCGCGAGCATCTTTCTTCGGGATCCGAACGTCGCAGTCGTCGGCAGTCCCAAAGACGATTCCACCCAGGCTGTTGGATTCGTGATCGAATCGGACCACAAGGTAGGGGTCACTAGTTGCGTTGAAACGCCGTCCAGTCTCGTGGCGATCGGGACGGGGGGCTTGTGTCTGTGCTGGTGTCGTTGACCGAGCTCCCGGGGGATCCAGGCGTAAGCCTCGATTCGCTGGATCCCGAATCGTGTGAAGACACAGCTCTTCATCAGACCTGATTTTTTCCGGGAGGATCAGAGCAATCACCCCGGGATCTTGAAGGTGCTCCATCGTGACTGTTGCGGCTGTTGCGGCTGTTGCGGCTGTTGCGGCTGTTAAGCGAAGAGATCCCGCAATGGTTCTTCAGGAAGGAAGCTCTTTTTACTGACCTAGTCCGAGAGACTGAGTTGGTCCTCACAACGGCCAAATACCTGCCTGCAGGCCGCGGACACAGGGGCTGTGGCCGATGACCAGAAGGGTGCTTCTGAGGATGATGGCAGGAAGGGGGTTTTCTGAGGACGATGGCAAGAAGGGGGCTTTGGGGGAGGGTGAAAGAGCAAGCTTGGCTTTGTACTCTCCGAGGCTGGTCAGAAGCCCAGTTTATCTAGCCATAGCTAGATATTGGATCTACGGAGGATATCAGCCACTGTTCCCTCGCATGTTGTTTGCAATGGGCAAACGGCCAGGGTACTAGTGAATGTCACTGAGCGGATCGGCTACCTACCGTAGCCGGCAACCGGCGTGTTCTCGTAGCCGGTAACTGACATGCTCCCGTCGCCAGCGACTGACATATTTCCGTAGCCAACGACTGGCATGTCCCCATAGCCAGAGACTGAGATGTACCCGTACCCAAGTGTCTGGCATGTTCCCATAGCCAGCGACTGACCTGTCCCCGTAGCCGTTGACTGACAGGCCTCGTAGTCGGTGTGCCTGTTTTCTGCAAGCCACCTGCAGTGCCGCGGTTTCGTTCAACGTCACCGGCAGTGTTGGAGCCCCGTAACAGTGCACCGTAAGAGCCTCTTACCTGCGAAGAGCACGATGTAAACCCGCGCCTATTGAAACAAAACTTGATGTCCCCTTCTATCTGCCAGTGGTATTGTGCGAGAAAATGCGATATTACTGGCAGTTTGCGGCCTTGAATCACGGTTGAGCCGAGGAAGTTGTTGTTGTTGTGGTGTTGGATGGGCTATTCGCGTCTGTGCTTTTCGTGTCACGGTGCCACGGATTCACCGCCTTGACGCTGTACCAGCAAGCACAATGCTCGGATCATATTGGTAGGACTTTCGTCACGGCTGGCTTTGCTAACAAATCAAGTGTCCTCATCTACCACAAAGGGGTGCTGGGGGCGAGTGGCGACCGTGGCGCGCCATCTCCTCAACCGACAAAGGTAGCCGCCCGCAACCACCGGCTGATGCTCCCGATTTCTTGTATATCTTTACGGCTCTACCGTTCCATCGCCACTGCGGCAGCCGTACAGCGCACCGAAATCACCTCGGCCGGCCGCCCGACCGCCACTGCGACCTCGCTGCTCCATGAGTGCCCCCCAGAAGCTCACGGCGAGAGCCATCGCTGCGCTCAGCGACGACGACCCCGATCGCCCCTTGAACACGCTCCATGGAACAGGCGGACCCAGTGGCTCGGGGTCCAACTCCGTGTCAGTTCATCCCGACTGCCCCAAACGAATGAATGGGTACTGACTCCATGGCAGTCTCGTCCAAGTTCAGGGCCCCGAGGATTTGAAGTGCTCTTCAATTGAGAGATCGAGGTACATCTATGCCCGCCGTTCCTTCGTGTAGCCTTTCACTTATCGAATTTCAGAGATGGCGTCGAAGCGCAACAGCCCTCCAAGCCTGTCGACCCTGACCAACTCGCTGCCGACGGTGCACAAGATCGATTCTCGTCGCCCTCCATGCCACCGCCCTCCATGCCACCGCCCTCCAACGCCATGCCACCGCCCCCCAAGCCACCGCGCTTCATGCCACTGCTCGAGGACCAGGAGATGCGGCGACGCAGAGTGGAGAAATCTGAACAGGAAGCTTACGAGGCCCTCGTCGCAGAGGGAGGAGTACCACTGTTCCCGAGTAGCGAGATTCGGCATATCGTCTACGATCCTCAGTCGCATCATGAAAGGATTTGGGCGTGGCAAACCCCATGTAGCAGCTGCGATGTGTTCAGGCAGCAGCTGGCACAATGGAGAGAATTCCAGTCCTGGCAGCGCAAACAACGGGGCTGTCACAGCTTATTGGGATGTCAGCAAGGTATTGAGAGGCGCCTGAAACGTCATGGATACGAGTATGAGTTTCGTATTGACGAAGATCGGCGGGCTACTTGGATTGAGTTTCTCAGCTACATCTGTCTGCAAATCGAATCTGCCGACGAAAGGGCCAGACCTCTACAGAATGATCGCGAGGCACGTTGGAAATCGTTTGTCGAATACGGCGTCTTACGACCAGGTGAAACTGAAGACATACTCATGGATCAGAAAAACCAGCGTGTCGGGGAACGTGAGGAGTATGCCGCCAAGCAGGCCTGGGTGGATCTTTCAACTTCTTCGCAGGCTTCTCCAGAGGCCCAAACCAAGGCTAAAGAGGCTTGGAGAGAGGTACAAAATCGCAATACGGTCATCTATCTCTACCTTTCGAATTCTACCAAGGTTCGCCAGGCAGAACGTTGGACTCGAATACACCGAGAACGACTGGCATGGGGCACCGAGCAGCTACGTGTTATCGAGCGCGAACTTGAAGCCGCCAAACCCACGGAGGAGCCGGTTCAAGACCAGCATTCACCACAACGCCTTGAGCGCGAGCTTGAAGCCGCCGAATCCTCGGAGGAGCCGGTCCAAGACCAGCATTCACCACAACGCCTT